>PGIR01000160.1:0-94664 GCA_002812735.1 Scedosporium dehoogii
AGTTCTATCCTTATTTACCATGTGAAGGCTTCCTCCACAAAGTCGATCGTGCTATTGTATTGTCGGTTCCTCACCGCCCTCCTCACGTCGTCGCTCAGAGTGCCCGGTCCGCACACAGATACCGCCATGGCGCCAACCTGATGCTCCAGTTCGATCCCGATAAGGGTCTCGATGTTGGGCCTGCCGGGGAACATCTGGACTGTCGCCGACGGGCTGTGGATCTCCTTCGTCGATCGTGGCCTGCTGACGAAGAGCATGATACGGAGGACCTCACGGCGCCTTTCCATCGCGAGTACTTCAGTCATCCACGGCCTGATCCACTCGAGGTGCTCAGGGCTCTGAATCGTCCATACGAGGACAACCTTCCTCGTCGCCACCGTGCCGTTCGCGTAACCCGCTACGAGCTCGCGAACGTACGGCACCTGATGCGTGATGCCGACACCGCCTGCAAACAGCATGACCGTTCCGTATGACTGAAGCGAGTGGATAGATCCGTAAGGGCCCTCCGCGAAGCACTTGGTCGTGAACTTGCCATCCGGGCTGTTGGCAGCCTTCTTGTACAACGCGTGCGTGACACCTGTGCGCTCCCTGACGATAAACGAGATGGTCGACTTCTTCATCGAGTTGAGCTCCTGAACGTTCATCGCCAGCTTCTCCGAGCTGGGATCGTGAGAATCCTCACTCCACGCAACCGAGAACGGGTGAGATTGCCAGAATCCAAAAGTCGGAAAGTACAGATAAGCGTGCTGACCAGACCGGAAGGCCCAGGGGCGGGCGAGTGTGACGTTGATTCGGAGAGCGTTTCCAGGAAGAGCCTCGATAACCGTACGGCTGCCACCTTTGCCAAAGTTCCTATACGCGACACTCCCCATCCGGATGATGCGGTCGAGAGCCCAGAGCGCAATGACAGCGCCGACCTGGGGGAGCTGAGGAAGATCCTTGAGCTTCAAGTGATACCAGAGACCGATGATCGAGGCGATGGCAAGGAGGATGTGGAGAATCTTGAACGTTTCGTAGAAAGCGTGTCGGACGGGGCTAGCGGCTTGAAATAGGAGGGCAACAAACGCGATCGTGGCCTAATTTCGATTAGCATCGTGTGCAGACCCAATGACCGGTAAGAGGCCGGGGAAATGGGCTGAAAGAGAGAAAAGCATGCAACATACAATGAATCCCCACATCATGAAGGGAACCTTCCAAGCGGTCGCCCACGCGGCGGCCCACGAACCAGTCGAAGCCGACGCCCACAGGTGAGCAATGGTGTGAGCGACACCCTCGATGATGACGATACGGCCGAACCATCGGTGAAGGAGGTTGAAGGTGTCGAAGGGCATACCGAGAAGCGGGATCAATGGATTGTTTCGACCGGACATGACAAACAGGGGGATCTGTTGCAACCGAGTTAACTTAAAAGAGGTGCAAAAAGGAGACAGACGAAATATCAGCGTACCATGTTGATGACGGAAAGATAGCCGGTTCGATCCCTGAAACGCTTCGCGGCGACGCCAAACTGCTCGGTAAAGGGAATACCAACAACCGACACGACGACGTTGGTAATGAAGTAGCCGACGAGGAATACAAGCTCCATACGAGTAGGGAGGGTGCCCACGTTGATAGCGCGGCTGAGCTGGAACTCGCGGTTGTGCCTCTTCCGGAAAATGGGCGCGTAGAGAACGTTTCGCTTGAGGAAGGAAAGTCGAGTGTTGGGAATGGCAAAGTAACTCTGCTTCTCATTGTTGAGACAGACCATCTGGCGAACCGTGGTGATGAGCTTGGTGTAGATCCTCCATCCGATGAGGATCACGGCGAGACCAGAACAAATGACCATGAGGTAAGCCGAGAGGGAGGTATGAAGGTCGCCGATTGAGGGGTCCTCGGGAGCTCCATGTCCACCACCACCGCCGCCGCCTCCACCTTGGCCACCGCCAGCAGCAGCCGATCCTTGGGAAGACATGACGACTGGGGGCGAGAGAAGGGTGATATCACCGGCGATTCGAGAAGAGCGTAAGCGGAGGAATACAGGAAGATCTGTTAGGCAAACGGCGAGAGCGAGTCTTCGGTATTAATGGTTCCGTTCACAGGGTCTTGGCCAAGAGAAAAGGGAAGGAGATCGGAGAACCGGTTTCGAGGGTCCTCTGTGGTCACGAGCCGATGATCAACTTCATGCGTGTTGCTTTTGAAGTCTCGTCCCTGTCTTGGCTTGTCGTCCTCTGAGTGTTTGTGTACTGCGCAGGAGCAACGGTCGAGCCGGAGAAGCGCAGTCGGAAAGAAGCAAAAAGGGAGTTGCAGGCTTGGCAACAGGTTTATAAGAGGAGTCGGTTGGTGGGCGTGTGAGAAAATCAGAAAAAAGGTGTGTGTGCCACAGGCAGACGGAAAGGAGAGGTGTGAATGAATCGAAAAGCCGACGAGGATCCTGTGTCGTCGAGTTCGGTAAGAAGGAATGCGTTCAATTCTGTTTGTTAGAAACAACACAGCATATAACGCCGGTACCCGGTACCGGCTGGTTTGAGAAGAAAATTGCCCTCAATGGGAGGGGAAGAAAGAGTGGTGAGAAAAGAAGAGGTCGAGAATGTCAATGCAACTCAAACAGCGGAATCAATGAGAGGCAGTGACTACCACGACTGAGCACATGCACACAGATAAAGAGAGGAGAGAGCGCGTTGAAAGAGGGTGTTTAAGAGCAATCTACACCTCATTAGCCGCGTGATGCGTGTAGAGTGGAAAGGAGAGAAGAGCAAGAACGGGAAAAAGAGAGAGTGAAGCGAGTAAATCATATAAGATCTCCTTTAAGGCGATCGGTGTGGAGGGAGCGACCACAATGCTCCTTCAATATTGGACGGATCCAATGTTGGCAGGCCGCTGTTAGTGGGCCTGGACCGGGCAGGCGCGAGGTACGTGCAGGGGTACATCGATCGGGTCGGAGCAACCTGTGAATCCACAAGTACCAAGAAAGGTACGACGCCCGAGATGGGCACACATTCCAAAATAGAAGGGAGAACCGGAGGCTGGGAAGCGGAATGTACAATGTACTTAATTGGGTATTCGTGGACAGCCCCGCTGGTACCAATGAAGACGACAAAACCTAAGGAGGAAGGGGGAAACCCCGATGGGTTGGTATTGGAGCCCCCTTGTACATTCTACTTCATAATACCAAGACTTCAATTCTTGATTTTCATGCAGCGGGGATCTCCACTTGGATTTCTTGCGTGATGAAGAGAACAATTACAAAGTAGGAAGAAAAGAAGAAAGCAGCCTAGCAGAACACTAGGAGAGTCTCTTGCCTCAAAATTCCTATTGTGGCGAGGATTCTGACCCGATACTGAGGTATAAGTCGAAGCCTTGCCTGTTCCTATCTGCCAGCGACGTTTAGGGGACTCTGGGCCTCTCTGGTCAGGAACGGTGCGACACTCTCTTTCCACAGTTCCACTGTCCCACTGAGATCGGGCGTGTTTCGACGAAAAGTATTGATCAATGATAGTTTACTTTGCACATGCAGGTACACACCCACACGATAATGCCAGCTGGTGGGTGTTCCCTCATGGTGCATTCTACTAATCTACTTACGAAGCACCACACGAATTCGTTGGGTCCAAAATCAGGGTCTGGGTCCGGAGACCGACTGGACGGTGCCAGCAGAGAAAGTGTTCGCCTGCCATTCCTGCGTCCTCTTGGTCGGGCATAGCGTATCAGTACTCCGTACATTGAGAGCTGCCAAAGTCGTAACCAGCAGCCTGGTAGTGATACTTTTCTGCCAACATGTCATGTCTTACTCCGATGGTCACGAACGACTCCTTCGTGACATATGGCACCTCTATGCGTACGTTACTCCGTACTTGATATGTCACTGTGCTTTTTACCCCCGCTTGCTGGTATGCGTTCTTGAAATCTCGCCATCATCCGTTCTTTTTTGTTTCTATTTTCATCCGTATATTGTTTCGAGATGGCTCACATCATGGGGTCGAGAATCGGCAGGATTTGACGACCATTCTGCGCGAGCTAAAGCCGGGCGTTTGTCGCCCGTTTCAATCCCAGAAAAGATGGCCAGGCCATGCCTAGGGACGACGTAAATCCACACGAGAGTTTGCAAGTCAGGGTCGGCTTCCCAACATACAAGTAAACTATTTCCCTTTTCGACTGGCCCAACTAGTTTATTCCCATCCCACGCCACCTAGTGCGCCATGAAACAACCGGCCGAAAGTTGGCGTCGAATGAGACTTCGGCTTACGAAGTCCAGCCAAGGGGGCCGATATACCCGATTGGAGCTCAAGCGAGGGCAGAATTTACAAAGGTCGACGCCTCCAAAACTCGCCTACTGTGCTGAGTGAGGAACAGGAGGGAGAAAAAATGACTGGCACTGAAGGATTCTCGTTGGTTGAATCCCCCTGGCAGGCAAGGGGGGGGGAGCTGGGACCATGTTTTCTCGGGAGAGGCGCTGCGAGGTGCTGATTGGGGATGGGTTGATCTCGCGCAGAGGCAGGGGTGAGAGAAGTGGCAAGAGATTTTGGGACGGCAGGGACATGAAGTGTCCTGCGCAATTTGATTTGACCATTGGGGCTCGATCTGGTTTCCATTGACATCGGAATCTCCCGAATTTGACGCATACACTGATTCTCGCAACAGATAGAAACCACACAATGGACAATGGAAGTTTGAGGGGCTCCTACGAAGTGATATTCGGTATGTCACTGCATTCTTCCAATTGTTGCGGAGACCTCGAGGCCAACGGGTTGTAATAAAGGTCTAGATTCCATTTAATATCACAGAGTCTGGGGTATGCGTCGGGGCGCTTTGGCGGAGCAGGGGAGAGCCTCCGAGAGGGAAGTGAGAGAGGGGCTTTGCTCATTTATCTCGTCCTTGGATAAATTGACGGGACACCCAAAGCAATGGAAGTCCCACTGTTCAGTGGCGAAAGTTCGTGATCCCACTCGCAAAGGCCCAGGGATAGATTGCCTTCTTCTTGTGCACTCTGTAGCCGGGCGAACACGGTTTATTATATGGCCCCATCAATCTCAGTGCGGCTCGTAAATGTTCTTTTGACCCTCCCCTCTTTTCTCGGTCTGGAGGTAATGTGAGGTTTGCATGATCCCGTACTTTGCAGGAGTCGCCCCAGTTGCGGCTCGGTATTGAGGGCGAGGACTCCAATATCCTGTTACACCGGGGGGAAGAGGATGCCTCATCAATATACGACCATACCACTTCATAAAGGGTATTGGGGAGAGAGCGCTATGCCGTCTTACACACTCTCAACTCTCATAGCCCGGATAGTGCTATGGTGTTAAACATCGTGATAATGCCATCTAATTGGAGGCATTGCAAAAACAAGCTTTCTCTTGGCCCAGTTCGGTGGTTAGATAAAATCTCCGCCTTTGTTTCCCCTCCTCTCCCCCCCCCCCTTTTCCCCCCCCTCCGCGAGATGGTGTTATCTGGAGATAATAAAACCTCAAACGAACTCATATCCATCCATGATCCATGCCTCTTCACATCTTCACATGGTGCCATCGAGAAACAACAGGACGGGATCTCCTTCTATCGTCGTCCCCGGCTCTCCTCGCAACGCTAGTCTGCAGTGGGGACACGCGGCTCCCTGATAATTGGATCACGATTTCCCTAAGTTTTAGGTGGTGTCGCCGGGCGTCGTTGAACTGCATAGGACCCTCTCTGCATGAGAAATATGAGGTGACATGACCTTGCATCTCGTCTATCTGACTCAGGCAGCTGTAGCGGCATCATTCAGCGCAGGGCTTTTTTCAGAGCTGGGATTACTTTTTTCGCTTCAGCACAGTGATGAGGCGCTTCCCGCGATGTGTCTTGGCAGTGGGCGATCAGCTTCCAAGGTGCCTAAAGTGGACACTCTCTGTGGTGCTCGCCAGCCTGGTTTCTAGAGAATGATATGATACCAATTCTTTTCCAACTTTTGTGGTTAATGCGGGCATATTTCTGGCCTCTCCAGCAAGTTTACGGGAATTCGGCTTCCTTTGTTTCCTCGAACCAACATGATTTTACGCGCTGCCCTAAGCATCGAAAACGAATCCTCCAGATGCAAGAAGCATATATCCCTTCAGAAGCGCAGCCCCACAAAATTCTGAAGGCCCCTGAGGAGCGGAAGAAAAGAAAAGCCAGAAAAATACACCCCGGCGGTCTCTACTTGTACGCCTTGCGGCAACCCTGCGGCAACCATCACGGTAGTCATTCCTGGAATCGCTGGAACTTAGCTCTTCTGGGCCAAGTCGAGAATAAGAAGCGTCTAAGTCGTCGTCACCCTTTGTTGCCACAGCCTCACATCCAATCCCTTCAGTGCTCTCTCCCCACGCATATGCAGAAAAGAAAACAGGTTGAAACGCGCCAAAGAAACGTAGCATTGCCAGAACAAATACCTCGTAATACTGTATGCGTAGTTCGCAGATTCCCCATATTTCTTGTTTCAAGTCCCTGTACTCCGTAAACTGGCAAGCCTTTCACCCGATGTCATGCTGCGATCGACGACAGAACTCGAATACTCTTTGTAGTACTTGGGGCAACTCTAGCCGTACATCATGCCAAAAATATCCACCATCACACGTGGTTTTCCTACCCATTCGATGCGTCACCCATCAACGCCATTGCCCTATCCAATGCGACCATCTGGATGTTTGCGCATATTCCTGAAACCCCCAAAGAGAAATAGCTCAAAGTAAAAATTACATGCTAGCATTACTCCGTACTGCTCCTACTCCAACAACAGCCCCATCCCCCCCTAAAACAAGAGTTCGTCATCACTACTCCCAAAGTGAGCCCACGACGAAATCCTGCGCACAACCTTGCGCCTAACGATGGGTCCCGCAGACTTGCGCCGTGACAGCGCCTCGAGCTTCTCTCCAGCGGCCGGCATGCAAGCCCCGGCCACGGCCGCGACCCTGGCGTTTCGCGCGTCGGTCTTCGTAGCTAGAGGTGGCCGCGCCGTTCGCCTTTGCATTGGCGGCATCGCTATCTCATCGTCAGAGGAGTCTGGTTCGAGGAGAGGGCTGTCGTTTATGCTCGTGCTCGTGCTCCTGCGCGTGTGCGTGTTGTTCCTGTTCCTGCTCGTCGCCGCGATGCCTGTTCGGATGGTGACCACTCTGGCCTGCGACCGTCGCCTGTTCGTTGGGCTCGCCTCCTGCGCCCGGCTAGTTAGTGCCTTGCCGCTTTGAGCCGTCGGTAGTGGTGTGCGGAGGATCCATTCGCTGATGCCCTCGTCCCATTTCCAACCAGAATAGAGCGAAGTCGCCGTCGGATCGCTGCGTTCGTTTTCGCTTGAAGGACGGGCGGCGCCGCGGCCAGATGACGAACATCGCCCAGTAGGAGTACCCATGTCGCATACCATGGTTTCAGCATACGCAAGGTCCCTGAGATCGCCCGTCCTCTGCGCGAGCAAGAATGCGGCCTCCCTTCGTAAATCTGTAATACTGCGCTGCGCGACAGTCAACTCAGCGAGAGACTCACATAGTGTTGTGAGATGCTCATGAGCGGGCGATCCCGATCCACGACTGCAGTGCTGCGCTACTGAGCAGATCAGCGATGTTGCGCTTTCGTAGAGCCTCTTGTTTACTGCTTTGGAAGAGCTGTTCGCTGGAGCCTCTATCGTCGTCTCTTCGTCATAGGCATTGTTGCCAAGCCCTGCCGTTACCATATAGATGCTGAACTCTAATACAAGTCGGGAAACCGTGGTCCTTGCCCGCCGACGCTCCCCTTCAAGCCTCGCGAGTGAGCCGCCCAATGCACAAAGTACCGCCCGGGATATTCCGTCCTTGGTCTCCGCCGCTCCGCTTCCGTCGTCTGCCCTTGCCCGGCCCGACATAATAGCCATCGCCGTTACTGCGCCGACTACGCTCGTAAACATTTGTGCAGGCGTCCGACAGCTCGTTTTCGTCTCGTCCTCCTGAGCCGTTGATAAGGAACTAACGAGTGACCAGATCGCCATGTGGAAAAACTCTAGCGTGCGCGTACATGTTGCGCCGTCCACCACGAACCTCTCACTCAAGCCGGCCCAGACGGGCTCAAAGACCTTGATGCACAACCACTCTCCCGAGATGCGATTCTCCGAGATTAGCCGCGTCAGTTTCTCGAATAACGTAGACCATAAATTGTGCCTCCTGCAGAATGTGATGAAATATTCCAAGGGTTCTATCACTTTCGGCTGCGGTGGCGGCACCTCCTGTTGGGTTTCTGCTGAAGGATATTGCTGTTCCATCACGGAAGTGAGCAGGGCCGTGGCCTCGTGGAGACATTCACGCTGGACGCAAGTGCTAATGAGGCGTTTTATAACTGTGAAATCAAGAAGGTCTTCGGTGACGGCGTCGCAGATGATACTCATGGCGTGGGCTCGAACCATGTGCCGTAGAGGTCCCCAGCCAGACGCAATGCCGCTAAAGCCCTCCATCTGATCATACATCTCCTGTGTGGCGTCCTGGGTTTTGATGGCAGACTTCTCCCCAAGTCGTTCGGCCTCCGCAGCATCCCATTCCTCAATTCGTTTGAGCTGTTGAGGCACTTGCCGAAGACACATTGCGAGGAAAGACCGCGGGTTCGTTGAGCGACGACCAGTCTGGCTCGCCGCATGGTGGAAGAGAGCATCGAGCGCTTTAATTAACGCATCGTACTGGCGTTCTTGATCCAATTGAAGGGTGCTCTGACTTTGCATGACCACCGGTGTTGTCTGCAAGCTCTTAGGTGGGCGACCCCGGGGTCGGCGACTTGTGTCCTGAGCTGTCGAGGCTGTATCCCCATTCTGGCACCAAGACGGTATGAGGCCCAGGTTCAGGGATGCGACCTCTTGCGAAATTCCCCGTATCCTGCGGACGATGGGGGTTGACATGAAGAGCTTTCCAGGTGTCTTCGGCGCCCTGGAGACTGCGCTAGGTACTTTGAACTGCACCTTGGGTTTTTCGCCATCGTTTGATGCATTGGCTTGGCGTTTCCTCTGAGCGTAGGTCACGCGGGCTCGTTTCGGTTTCGAGGGATCGTAGGCTTCGTCTTCTTCTAATGTATGCTTCCTTCTCCTCGCTCCTACCGTCCGGCTCTTCAGATCCTGGCCCACGAAAGCTGCTTCTTCGTTAATCTGGCGCAGTTTATTGAGGCTGACATGAATTGGCCGTAGAAGGCGGAGACATCTCTGCGCAGTCCAGGTTTGCGTCACGTCGTCGCTTGAGGCTCCGGTTCTGACTCGGCGGGATGGGCGACCATTGGTAGGCGTGGTATTCATTCTCGAGAAATAAGGATGTACGTGGAGGATAAGGATAATGTGGAAGAGGGCTAAGAATGGCTATTGAGACATGACCGTCTGAGACTTGCGCACGGGAGGAGGTTTAGCTCGATGCCCCTTAGACGTGCATAGCTGAACGAGTCGTCGATGGTGTCTCGTCGGTCGGCCAAAACAGGGAGGAGTAGGGAGTAGGGAGAAGAGGTCGTGGGCTGCGTAAAGTATATTCCCTGGAATACAATGTTAAAGAATTCGAGTAATTGCCGGCCGACTCTGCTGAGTTGTGATCGGGGTTTCGACCTCGGGATGGCTAAGAATAGAGTTGGAGTGCTACAATCGCCAATTCGCAAATTCACTCTGTCGTTGTTGTTTAGTTCATGTGGTTGCGATCAAGATGTTGACAAACTTCCTAATCAGGCTTAGTCACTCCCCCAGGGTCTCCATAATTTGGGCCGTCCTTGGGGATGTGTACAAGTGACAACCAGTCGTGTCATCAGTCCCCGCCAGCTGCAACCACTGAAAATTTAGATAAGCTTCACGCCTCCAGCTGGTAAGATTTGTCTCTGGGCCATTTTGCCCCTTGTCAATTGGATGTCCCAAATCCCGAACTTTGCCGGGTCCGACATATGCAGAGCTACATCAGAGGCCCGAGGGGACCAGAGGAAAAGTTGAGAAGGTGCAAAGAAGAGAAAAAAAAAAAAAATCTCAAAAACCTCAGCCGTGACTTCCACTCCTACCTTTCCTCACCATACAAATCTTTAATCCTCCAATTGGCCTCCAACACACGCATCTGTCCTCATAGGCCAGCTTCTTTCTATTCTGATCTTTCCTATGCACCCCCTGTTTCTCTGTATATTGTAATTGTGAGAAGAGTTGTTAGGGATTTCCCCCGTCGTTATTCTTTTTCTTCGTTCCCTGCTCGAGCTCTGACGTTTGAGCTTCCCGTTGCATTTACCTTACGATCTACGACTCGACTCGATAGTTTTCTATTGTTAGCAGTTTTCGACTCTAGGAAACATGTCCCAACAGGAGTCTGCATCTGCTCAGGCTAAAGGTTCGTCACATCTACGAGGTCATGCGATCTTGCTTGCAATCCTTGCATCCATTCCAATGCTCTCCCCCCCTGCTGCTGCTCGTGTGCTGACATGATGTCGTGGTCTCTCTAGAGAATGGCGATACCCCTGTACTAAACGGCTCCCGTCCCGAAGACACTGAAGCTCCCGAGGTGCAGGCTGATGCTGGCGTGGACGGTAAGCTTTTGTCTTTCTTTTTTTTTCTTTAGCTCTATCACAGCCGAAGCGAGGCGCTGGCGATACTAACGTTTCATAGCCATCGTGACTCTTACCGTCCTCCTTCCTCACGCTCCGCATAAAATCCAGGTGCAGGTTAGTAATTACTGCCCTCCCCTTCAGCTTCTTTCGGAGTCACTTCCTAACAAGTCTATTTTTTCCCTTCCACTATAGGTGTCCACCCAGGAACAAGTCCACGAAGTTCGGCAATCTCTGATCGATCTTCAAGCCGCTTTCCAATACACATGCTTCCGCCTCGAACACAACGGAGAGCGCCTCAATGACTTCATCACTCTCGCTGAGGTCCCCGAGCTTGTCTCTAACCCCGAGATCAAGCTCGTCGAGGAGCCCTACACCGAGAGGGAGGCTCGTCTGCACTTCGTGAGGATCCGGGAGCTCATCGGTGCCGCCGGTGATCGCTGTGACATCACCTACGGTATCCTTCCTGGTACCTCCCTCCTCGGCGACTTACCTGTTGAGCAGCAGGGTGCGGATGCCACTGCCGCCACTGCCCAAGGGTCCCCCGTCGCCGACTACGACTTCGACGCCACACCTGCGCTTTCGGCTCTCGTACCAGCTGCCGAGGAGGCTGCTCCCAAGACGATAAAGTCGATTGCTCTCTCGTCGTGGCACCCCCCTCCTTGCCACCTCCGACAAAAGGGTCACCTTCTATACCTCGTTGCTTCTACCAACGAGGGCGAACAGTACCAAATCACGTCACATGTCGGAGGCTTCTACGTCAACAAGTCGTCGAACGCCAAGTTCGATCCCTTCCCCAAGGGCACTCCCAAGGGCCACCAGGCGCACTCGCTCCTGAGCCTCTTGGAGCTCATCTCCCCCAGCTTCACCGAGTCTCTTGCCAAGCTCCATGAGCACAACGGACGCAAGGACCCTCTCGCAGCCTTCCAGATCACCCACGCCATCCCCGCCGCTCCCTGGGCCGTCCCTCCCTCGAGCGCCCCCCAGTGCACCCACCAGGCCGACCCCGCGAGATCGCAGGAGACGTACCTGATTGGTGGCATTGAGAATGCCGACACTCTCCGAGACTGGAATGAAGAGTTCCAATCCGCCAAGGAGCACCCCAAGGAATCAGTCCAGGATAGGGTGTTCCGAGAGCGTCTTTTGGCCAAATTCTTTGCCGACTACGTCGATGCCGCTACGCGGGGCGCCATGATGGTGGCCCGAGGCGAGATCCCTCCCTTGAATCCCACGGAGTGCACCGATGCGCAGATCTTCGTTTATAATAACGTCTTCTTCTCCTTTGGTGCTGACGGAGTCGGCACATTCACCACCGAGGGTGGTGATGAGGCTGCCAAGGTTGCTACGAGCAAGGACGTCGCTGGCGTGCGTCTTGTGAACCAGTTGGACATTGACGGCCTCTTCACCGCCGCTACCGTTGTCGTCGACTACCTCGGCAAGCGCGTCGTCGGTCAGAGCATCGTCCCTGGAATTTTCAAGCAGAGGGAGCCTGGTGAGCACCAGATCGACTACGGTGGTGTTGACGGCAAGGATGTCGTCACCGCTGACGAGCGATTCGCCGCTCCCTTCGAGAAGCTGTCTCGCGCGCTCAAGGTCAAGAAGCACCCCGTCTGGGACAAGGAGGGTAAGCGATTCGACCTCGAGGCTAGTGTGGAGACCAAGGGACTTCTCGGTACCGACGGACGCAAGTACGTCCTCGATCTCTACCGTGTTTCGCCCGTCGATATTGCCTGGTTGGAGGAGACCGAGGCCGATGAGGCGTCTAGCAACGGAGCTCGTTACCCTCACAGGATGACCGTCCTCCGTCCCGAGCTTATTGACCTCTATGCCCGGCAGAAGATGAAGGAGTGGGTCGATGCTGAGCTGGCCAGCCGCGCTAAGGCTAAGGAGGAGGAGGCCAAGGAGGAGAAGAAGGAGGAGGAGAAGGAGGAGAGCGCCGAGGGTGACGAGAAGAAGGAAGAGGACGTGACCAAGGATCAGATTGATCTCTCCAAGTTCCGATTCTCCCTCAACCCTGACGTCTACAGCGGCCAGGTTCCGCAGACCGACGAGGAGAAGGCCGAACTCGAGGCCGACGAGAAGAAGGTGCGCGAAGTCTGCCAGTACTTGCGCGACCATGCCATCGCCGGCTTCCTCAAGGACCTCGTCGAATCCGATGCGGGTTTCCCTATGGACGGCTCGTCTCTCAGCCGCCAGCTCCACAAGCGTGGCATCAATATCCGATACCTCGGCAAGATTGCTTCCCAGTCCACTGATGCTCGCCTCAAGTGCCTTCTTGACGTCTGCATTCAGGACATGGTTTCGCGAGCCTTCAAGCACATCGCCTCGGGCTACCTTCGCCGGCTGCCGTACACGCTTGCGCCGGCCTGCATCTCCCACCTCCTCAACTGCCTCCTTGGTTTCCGCGTGAATGCCAAGCCCAACGCCGATATTGACTCGACGCTTTCGGCTCTCTACTCTGATGCTGATCTGTCTTTCGAGAAGGTCACCCCCCAGAGCCTCAGGACCAGCATCGAGGAGCAGGTGGTCCAGCGTTTCAGGTACACGCTGCCTGAGGACTGGGCGGAGCAGGTCAAGCCTCGCCAGCTTCTCCGAGAGGCCAGTCTCAAGCTTGGTCTACAGCTCCAAGCCCGAGAGTACAATTTCGGTATCGAGCCGGCTGCTGAGCAGGCTGCTCCTGCTGCCACCGAGGCTGCCGCTCAACCTGCGAATGGCAATGGCGAGGGCGGCAATAAGAAGAAGAAGAAGAAGGCCAGGGACGGCTCACCCGCCTCGACGGCGTCCAACGCCGCGGCCAACACCTTCACCTCGGAGGATATTCTCAACATCGTGCCTATCGTAAAGCACTCTGCTCCCCGCAGCTCGCTCGCCGAGGAGGCGCTCGAGGCTGGTAGGATCTCGATTATCCAGAACCAGCGCCAGCTTGGCCAGGAGCTCCTCCTAGAGTCCCTCTCGCTGCACGAGCAAATCTACGGCATCGTCCACCCTGAGGTTGCCAGGGCGTACAACACGCTCTCGATGCTCTACTTCCAGATGGACGAGAAAGAGGTTGCCGTCGAGCTCGCCAAGAAGGCCGTTGTCGTCTCAGAGCGCACCGTCGGTGTCGACTCCCCCGAAACCCTCCTGAATTATCTCAACCTCGGCCTCTTCGTTCACCAGGCCGGCGACAGCAAGGCGGCCTTGACGTACGTCAGGCACGCTCTCCAGCTCTGGAAGATCATCTACGGCCCCGACCACCCCGACTCGATCACGACCATCAACAACGCCGCCGTGATGCTCCAACACCTCAAGGCCTACCACGAGTCGCGCCTGTGGTTCGAGGAGTCGCTGCGCGTCTGCGAAAACGTCTTCGGCAAGCAGTCCATCAACGCCGCCACGCTCCTCTTCCAGCTCGCGCAGGCCCTCGCTCTGGACCAGGACTCCAAGGCCGCCGTCAACCGCATGCGCGAGTCGTACAACATCTTCCTCAACGAGCTCGGCCCCAACGACAAGAACACCAAGGAAGCCGAGAGCTGGCTCGAGCAGCTCACGCAGAACGCTGTCTCCATCGCCAAGCAGGCTAAGGACATGCAGGCCCGCCGTCTCCGTGCTGGCGTCACCACCAGGGTTGGCGCTAACCCCCGCGCCGCTCTCGGCCAGGCTTCCGTGAGGGGAGGTGTTGTGCCGTCGGCTGCTGCTGCCGGCGACGCTCCCACCGTCGACTCTAGGAGCATCGACGAGTTGATTCGCTACATTGAGGGTACCGACCAGAAGGGAAAGAAGGTGAATAAGAGCCGCTCGGGCAAGAGCAACCCTAAGAGGAGAGGGGGCGCTTCTTCTGCCTCGAAATAAGGAACTCAACACACCTAACCTCTATATCCTTCTTCTCTCGCCCCCCTCCTATCTCTTTTCCCCTCCGCCCTTTGAAGCGTTTTGATCTCTCTATCTCATTTTCTCTCATTGTCTTTTGTACTCTGTATACTAGGAAACAAGAACGGCATCTGCTTGAGACGCTTAGAAGTCCCATCTTTTCTCTCCCCTCATTGTATTTTTTTGAAAGCAACATTCTCAGCTTTTTTTCTTCTTCTTTTCGTATAGATGTACTTTTCTCTCTACTTGGCGACGCACCTCGAAAGCAGGAATGAGGGGGGAAAGGGGGAAAGAAACCAAAAAAGAAGGCATAGGACAGGAAACAAAAATCTTTGGGTACTAAAGAAAAGTATCAGGGGATGAAATGGAGTGTGTGGAACAAGTAGGAAAGATAAAAAAAAAATGGTGTTTTGTTTGTTAGAAAATGGGTGAGAAGAGAAAACCCCCCCCCCTCCGTTTGATGGAAGGAAGTGTATTTTACTGTATGTAAGAAGTACCTCGATACTTTTTGGGAGAATGAATCGAATTGTACGTTTAAGAGGTCAACTTGAAGTCTCCTTTGTCTCTTCTGTATGTCTTGAATGCTCGATTTCGCCAAGCTTCGCGTTGGTGGATGTCGTCCGGATGGTTATATCAAGAGCTCTCCAATCTGCCTCTGGATTGGCCAGGAGAGCCTCAAGAGGTTGGACATCCAAATAGATCACAACGATAATGTCCCAGAGTGTGGACGGAGAAATGTAATGAATGGATGTCTGTCATATCACATCTACCCGAAGCCTTATAAAAGGGAAGAGGAATTTCAAAAACAAAACCCGAACAAGATCAATGCGTAAAACACAACTTTTCAAACACCCAAACAACCAACATCGCATCCGCCCAATTTTTGACTCCCAGACCTTTCTTTACGAAAGGAAAAAAAAAAAAAAAAAACTCCGCAAATTTCAAGGGAAGAAAAACATCCCAAAACGACTATGAACGCCAGACCGCTAAACACCTAGCCTCGAGCTCGAGCGAGGCCTTACCGAAAACTCCTTGAAAAAGAAAGAGGAATAAAACAGTTGGGAAGTATAGACAACACGAAAAGAAGTAAGTACTGGAAAACGAGGTACGAGAAGGTCAAAAAGAGCATCTACGAAGATGATGATGGGGGATTTGTCTAAAAAGAATCCCGAGCCCTTGCGATGGGGAGACCTTGGCTCACGGGCGCATGATATGAGCCAATGCTTTGGAAGCCCCTGAATGGCCTATTAGTTGCTGTCCTTGGGAAAAGATTATCATGATACTTGGGGGGAACTCACTTTGCCAGGTCGAATCCTTGCTCCTCTTCAATGTCGCCAGCCGAACTATCTGCCGCCGGTGGCTCAGGCGCAGGCTTCGCGGGGCTAAGCACGGGAGACTTGGTAGGTCGTGCAGGGGGACTGCTGCTGTGAGGGAGACCGCCGCCCAATCTCCGAGAGGGGCTGGCGTCGAACTGCGCAGCAGGGCGCAACGGCGTGCTGCCAATATCGGCGTACTTCCAGAACGGCGCAGGAGAGCTGGTCGGCATGTGCTGGCTAGGTCGAGGGGCTGTACTAGGGGGCGCGAGGCGGGGGTGGACTCGCGGGGGCGCGGGGGTCACGAAGGACGCGTTCTCGTCCTGGAGGTACGATGACGCGAGAGTGGGCGATTGGGGCTGGTAGACCGAGCTAGACGGCGCGGCGTTCGGAACGGGCTTTCGGGGTCGAGGAAGGGGGCTTCCGTCGCTGGGGAGAACAGCGGCGCTTCTACGGTTCCGGCTGCGATCAGGCGTAGATTGGGGAATGGCGAGGGACGAGGATGCGGGCGGGGGCGACAAGATGGGGGACATTCTGCGCTTTCTAGCCGACGCGGGGTCTCTTGTGAGGGTGATGTAGTTGACATGGCTCGGGGAGGAAGGAGCGGAGCTACCGCGATGGCCACCACGACCGCCCTTGAATGCATTGCGGACCATCTCATCCTTGTACTCGCTCACGATCTGCCACTTCATGCCCTTGCCGGGTTCGTCGGTTGATCGGGGAACCTTTTCAAAGGCCTTGTTGAGGGAGAGGTTGTGTCGAATGGAATTCTACAAAGGTAGGGTTAGTAAAGGAGATTGGTAGACTGGGGGATAAAGACTCTAGGCACGAAGAGACATACCTGCCAACCGGCTGGCTCCTGATGCCTGTAGTAGGCATAGTTGTCCATGATAAAGTTGTAGATGCCGTTGAGGTTGAGCTTGCCATCATCTGTATGTATAATAGCCTGCGTGATCATCTGGGCATAGCTAAACTGGGGCTTGATATGGCGATTCTCATCCTTGGATAGATCAATCTCGAGAGTCATTCCGAACGGGGTTGCGCTGCCAGGAGCCTGCGGCGACGTCATCTGAACCATTGTAGTACGTCGCCGAGCAGCTGAAGGAGGGGTTCCGGGACGACGGTAGTTTGGGGGAGCAGGCGCAATTAGCTGCTGTTGCTGCTGCTGCTGCTGCTGGGCACTTTGGTTGCTACGGGGAGGTCTAGAAGCCGGGGCGGAAGAAGGGAGATCATCGGAGGGCTGCGTTGTCGACAGCAGGGGCGCGTTGATGGCGGGGCTAGGCAGCTCGGAGGGCGAAATACCGGCTCTCTGGAGATACGTCTCGTTGATGTGGAGTGGGCTAATTTCGGTGGGGAGTACAAACATCATCTCAACGCCTCCGATCTCGATGACCTCGCCGCTCTTGAGGCCCCGCGAGGTGCCTGATTTCATGGGCTCGCCATCGATCTTCGCGCCGTTGCGACCCTTTACGCGGAAGAACCACTGTTCCTCCTTGGTATCGAAACATATGACGGCATGCTGGCGCGAGACGGTCTTGCTAGGACCGAGATCGATATGGACAAAGTCCTCGTCGTCCGGGGCAGGTGGGTGAGCGGCGGGAGGGTCGGAAGCGCGACCAATGTTCACCTCGAGCTTTGTGATGTAAAAGGTCCAGTCTTGAGCGGCAACCTTGGCGTAGGCTTTGACGCCATCTTTATTCGTCTCGTGGATGGCATTCGAGTGATCCTTGCTCGCCTGGATGCGCTGGTCTTTGGGGGAAGTGAGATAGTGGACGACGCGCGAGACTAGCTGGTCACCTTCACTTCCATTTCCGAGGACAGAGTCCTCTTCCTCGATGGGGTCCGTAGAGGGGGTGGGAACGGGTGGTGCTGCGGCACTCGAAGTGGCAGCTGCGGCTGTAGTCGAAGAAGTCGTCGTCTCATCGACCTGGCGGGGTTACAGGTCAGCGAAGAGTTCTCGTGGGAAGGGAGATGGGGTAGAGACGCCAAAATTAAGTCGAGGAGCTTGACGCCTTGATGAGAATGGACCAGCTTACCTTTCTGCGGCGCTTGGCAGGGCGGGTTGGAGACGAGTCGATGGCGGTAGGGTTGTCCCTCTTAGACTCGCGACGAGTCTTCTGGGACCGTCGCGCAGACGGAGGCATGGTCAAGGGTTTCTATCAATTTCCACTACCACAAAAAGGAAAATAAGGAAAGAAAAAGACTAAAAATAACACCTGAAGAGAGCCCTTGATAGGGAGAGTGGTGCTGGGCGATGTGAGATATGTGCAGTTGTGAAAAATATTGAAAGGGTTGAGGGTTTTGTTAGGTGACCCAAAGGGGAAAGTCAACACAACCAGGTGACAGTCAATCAAAGCTGGAGGAAGGCCTCAAACCTGTGGCCAAAGAGAGAAGAGAAGAAGATGCTCCTAATGGGACAGGCAAATCTGTTTGTTCTTACTGGCAAGAGGGTGAGTGTGGATGGGAAGGCTGAGAGAGCAGGGTCGCACTCGAAGGCCTCGAAGCGATCAGATTAAGTGGCAGGTAGAATCAAATGGGGGGGGGGGAATTTTCGACACGCGTTGAGAGGTCGAGCCAGCGCGGAACCCGTGTCGAGATCCAGTAAAACATGAGCACAACAGGAGTGACAAAGTACTTGGTAAAGTGCAATTGTGGTGGTGGTGCACTTTTTCCCTGGTCTTTTTTTTCACTTAAACCCGAAGGAGCAGTAGTGGCTTGCTTATGTAAGAAGAAACATCATATCGGGCCAGTGGCTATTAGTCCCAATTTGGAAAGATCAGTCAAGAGGTACGAAGTACACAGTATTCTTCCCATTAACTGTGAGGGCATCATATTCCACTACACTACTTCGTACACTTGCCTTCGTAATCCACGAAGTCGAACATTCGCAAGTCCAAGTACGAAAAAGCCACGGCAAGTAATACACAGAACTTGTACACCCTTTGTGTACTCTATCTCTTTTTCCTTGGTGTTCCCTACATTCTCGGTAATAATCATACTTGACAGCTACAATTGTATGATTGTAACAAGGTACCAAGAAAGTATTGCTTGTACCACAGCTTTCAATAGCCATTGAACTTCCACTTCTGAGACAGAAGGAAGGAGCACTTCGCTGCCTCGACCTGCATTTAATATTCGTACCTCAGTCATCCAATGTCCAATCGACTTCGTGCTTCGGCAAGCCATTCATTCATTCATGATCCTTCATCCCTCATCGTCCATTCCCTGGAGCCTCAAGCCTCAACTCCTCTATCTTTTAGCTAACCCGATGCAGCTCTACTCCCAATTTGAACCCTGCCTGCCCAGAGCAAGTCATGTGCCTCGTAGCTCCTGCAACATCGATCCTAGGTCTGCACCTGAATCAATTACCTCTTCTCTTGGCTCCCTCGAAAATCCGCTAAAGCCATTGCCATGTTCGTCTCACACTCGCGAGGCGACGAAGAGAGGGGAGAGGGGGAGAAGAGGGGAAGAGCGCAAGCGGTGGTTTCCGATAGAAGCCTTCTCTTTGGATGATAACGGCTCTAGTTCCCCTTCTTGTCCGTCCCGTCATCCGCGACCGCAACCGCACCGGGGGGCAATCAGAAAAGCAACTACCCGTTGTGACTGCCCATGCATTCATAGCCGTGCTCGCCTAACGCCACAGGATGGGCAAACAATCCAACAATACTCGATGCGTCGGTGAATCATCGCTGCCCATTACTCCATTACTTTGTACATCCCGGTACATCCTAGCCTTGAAAGGGTTGGTCCAAAACTAACGATCCCGCCAGACACTCCAATTCGATTTGATTCATCCCGAGCTCAAGCTCTGACCTCCTCGGCGGCGCTGCTCCGTGGCAAAAGCCCAATGCGGACCTGGCCGACCTCGCCCCGCGAAAATGCGTCAATCGATTGATCCAGACCCTTGAGTCTATTGAGGATCCTCCGGCCAATGGTCCCCCCCAGCCGTTGCTTGTTGAGCTTGGCGGGACTGCGAATGCGACGCACCCAACTGCGGAAGAGGTACAAAGCACACGACGATAAACTTCTCTCTCTCATCAGGAGCGCAAGGGGTCCCCTCCCACCTTTTGATGCTCTAGATCACCCGCTCGCCCACCAATCCTCACCCGCCCCCTTGCCGTCACCTCCCGTTCTTCAACCTTTCTTCAAGTAGCTCGATCCTGGATCCGGGAAAGATGCCCTTGCCGGTAACAGACCTCTTAGCGGTCTTTTCCTCCTCAGCCGCAGTGCTCTCAAGCATGAAAGCTTCGAGCTGTACCAGCACCACGCGATTGCGTTGACCACACAGCGAACCAGATCGGCTTACTCCCTCTCACCCTCCCCACGTCACTCTGCAGGTTTGGCGCACATCATGTATCTGCATTTCCAGTACGACCTGACGCTGTGCCTTTCCCATTCCAAGTTCTCTTTTTTTCGACACACCGTTGATTGCCAATGCACATGGTCCCGGACTCTTGACCTGTCATGTCACACACCTCGCATTCGGCACATGTATTCTTCCCTGCGCATCTCCGAACGGGTGGGTGGGCCGATTCTTGAGCAAACTTCATCAACCAGGCCGAATCCCATCGTCCACCTTGCCGATTCCACAAACGCCTCCTTCCCTCGCTTCCGCCGACGCTACACCCGGGTTTTTCTTCTTTTTTGTTTCCTTTTTTGGTGCCATTTCCCGTCTGTCCTACATCCGTGACGACGGATGCGCCTCTTCCGGCCCTTCTGTTCTACACCATTGATGCATCGTTACTCTAGACCCTGGTATTCGGATCGACAGCCTCCCACTAACACCCGAATCAAGGCGCCGACAGCGCCGAAAAATGCATCTCGACCCGCCCCAAGAACATATATTCTTACCAATTTGGCTACTTCAAAGTCTTGACGTCTAGTTTCTGCACGAAAATCTGCGCTACATTGTGGGCTGTAGCTCGATGTATATGTTTGCAATCCTCCGAGGACTTTCACAAGGGCACTTTTTTTCTTCTTCTTCTTACCCATGTTGCACAACAAATGCCAGCGAGCCGAGCTAACGCATCTTCCTCACCCCCCCTCTTCCCTCAAACTTTAGACTGCAGTAGTGACAGACCGTTTTTAAGTTTTACCTTGATTTTGCTACATGCTCTCTTCCTTTTTTTTTTTTTTTTTTTTTTTTTTTTTTTAACCCCTAGAAGGAGGGGTTTTCCGGAAGACGTGGCTCTCGCCGCAACTTGACGAAATACCCCATGTGTAGCTTCGTATTCTTCTTCTCCCGCGTTAGGCGATGGCCCGTGAGTTTGAACTTGGGCTTTAGCTCTCTCTTCTTTCCGTCATCCTGCGGGAGCCCGCTCCTAGTACGAGACAGGAATTGTGCCACATATGCGCACCATGCCCGTGCCCATGCCCATGTTCATCCTGCCGTTTGCTCTCCAAGGGTCCCCCGGAAAGCAAGTGGCCGTACCCGGGTGTAAACTTACACACATAAATATCGTTGTGGCCCCTCGGCTCTTAGGATCTAGTTCCTCGAGGACCTCGAGGTCACGTTGGCATATCTTGATTACACCCTGTCAGACCGAAAAACGAGAGACAACTTATAATCCCGTAATATCCTTCTTCCTTTTTTTTCTTTCTCTGGCCTACTCTTTCTCCTTCCTTTTCTAGCCAAATCGTCTTTTCTCCTCCTCGGTTTCACCGTTCCTTAGTTTCCTCCTCCGTGATTCGCTGCAAAGATGGGGGCTTACTCGCTACCCAAGGGCCCTTTGACCGCCCAGATCATCAACGCTCTCGAGACGCCACCGCACTCCCCCGAGGCTCCAGCCTCTCCTCATCCTGAGTCTAGACCCTTGGTGGTCTCAGCTCAGGGCCACCACTTGTTCCTCGAGGACGGTCGCCGGATCCTCGATGCTTGTGGCGGAGCTGCCGTTTCCTGCTTGGGTTACGGTAACCAGGAGATCATCGAGGCCGTTGCAAGCCAGGCCGCGGAGGTGCCCTACGTGCCGTGGGCGTTCTTTGATACTTATAGTACGAGACGGCTCTCCGACTGGCTCATTAAGAGTACCGGCGGGGCTATGGGAAAGGTTTACATCATGTCATCCGGTTCGTTTACATCTCCTTCTGCTCCCCATTGCACATCTCCGCTTCCTCCTTTCATGTATTGCTCCTCCCTATGATGGGCAGTTGACCTAACAGCATGGCTTATCATTTTTCCCCACTTTAGGATCCGATGCTGTAGAGGGCAGCTTGAAACTAGCGCGCGAGTACTTTGTCTGGAGAGGCGAGACAAGGAGGGTCAACTTCATAGCTCGCCAAGGCTCCTACCATGGTACTACGCTCGGCGCCCTTTCCCTGTCAGGACACGCCGCACGCCGCGGTCCGTTCGAGGACCTCCTTTCGCGTCACGTGCACCGCGTGTCCTCGTGCAATCCGTACCGCCAGAGACTACCCGGCGAGTCGGACGCGGCCTTCTGCGCCAGAAAAGCACAGGAGCTCGAGGAAGTCTTCATCCGACTCGGTCCCGAAACAGTGGCGGCCTTCGTAGCGGAGCCCGTCGTTGGGGCTGCTCTAGGCTGCGTACCGTCAGTCCCGGGATATTTCCAAGCCATGAAGAGTGTTTGCGACAAGTACGGGGCGCTTCTCATCCTCGACGAAATCATGTCCGGGATGGGCCGGACGGGAACCCTCCACGCGTGGGAGCAAGAAGGCGTCGTGCCGGATATCCAGACAATCGGGAAGGGGCTTGGCGGCGGGTATCAGCCTGTGTCGGCCGTGCTCGTCGGCCGCAGGATCGTCGACCAGATGGAGAAGTGCGGCGCGGCCTTCAACAACGGCCACACGTACCAGGATTTCCCCGTCGCGGCGGCGGCCGCGCTCAAAGTGCAGGAGATCATCCAGGAGAGGAACTTGCTTGCGAACGTGGTGGCGCAGGGCGAGCTCTTGAGCCGGAGACTGAAGGAGACGCTTGGTGGGCATCCCAACGTGGCGGATGTTCGTGGACGGGGTCTGTTTTGGGGTATGGAGTTTGTCAAGGATAGGGCGACGAAGGAGCCGTTTGATGAGGGGCTCCTGGTGGCGAAGAGGATCCATGAGGCGGCTATGAGTGAGCCGTATAATCTCATGGTGTACTATGGGCAGGGGTGTGCTGGGGGTCGAAAGGGAGATCATGTTATGCTTTGTCCTGCGTATGACGTTAGCGGGGAGGAGATTGAGGATATGGTGAAGCGGATAGGTGGTGCTGTGGAGGAGATATTGGGAGGGCAGGGTAAGTTGGGTAAGTCGGAGAAACTGTAAGGTCCAGGGTGGTTAGTATGGAAGAGATGGGATGAGGCGAGGTGAGGTGAGGTGAGGTGAGTAGTTGGAACGCATTTCTACCACCGTCTTGAAGGTGCTATTACGATTGATGTTTTCATTCTCTTTCTTTCTATTCTATTTAATTGATTTAATTTTTCTAGAGTTAGTCCTTCTACTCTAGTTAGCTTTTGGATATTCATGGAATCTCGGACGACTTGCTTCAATGTCGCTGTGTCTACGAAGTCGAGCATGAGGCAAATGTAAAACGTCGTTGAACGGCACCTATATTCGAACCAAACGCTAACGGCATGTTCAATTCATCCTCACATATGGCAAATATCTCGCGTTTCGCCGTAATGAAGCCTATCTAACGTTCAAAAAAAAAAAAAAAGAAAAAAAAAAAGGTCTCCAACCGTCCGTTCTAACAGCATTAAGTAGCCACGGAAGCCAGCTCACTCCTCAACAACAAGAGAAAACGCCTTATCCTTCGCCAGGGCCCTCACGACAGCATCACCCTCCCCCATCCCCAACGCCCCATTCACAGCCTCCGCCGCCAGCGCAAGCAGCCTCAAGTCCTGATACCCGCCGACGGGCGCCGCCTCGATGAGGACGTACCCGACGACCCAGGGGAGCTGGGACTCTTCCTCGACGTACTCCGGCCCGTGCATCTCGAGGAGGCGCTCGTGGCACGCGTCCTTGACATCGCGGAGCATTTCCCAGCAGATGCGGTGGAGCTGGAGGTAAGGGAAGGCGAGCTCGATGGCCTCGGAGTGGAGGGCGATGACGAGCTTTTCGATGAGGTCCTTCGGTTTCAGCTTCGGGCCGTCGTCTGCCCTTCTTTTTGGGGGGGCGGCCTTCGTCTTCGTCTTCTTCTTCTTCTTCTTTTCATGCGAGCGGCGGTTCTCGCGGATTTTGTCCTCGTCCGCCTTGGCCACCACCAAAACGCCCCCGTCTTCTTCGTCCTCGTCGACCTCGTACTCGCTCCGCGCAATGACGCTCTCAACGTGCTCGGCCGTCCAATTCACCCTCGCCTCCCCACGTACGTACCTCCCCACAAACATTTCCGACACCCGAACCGTCCCCTTAAACCCCCTCGGCCCCGCCTTCGAAGCGAGGTCCCCATGAAAAGGCCTCTGCTTCGCCTTCTTCGACGCCGCGAGCGCCGCGGCCGAAACGCCCATCTGCAAACAAAACTTCGAAAACGACTCCCCCAGCGTCGCGGGCGGCCCGCCGATGAAGAAGTTCGACATGCCGAGGACGCCGCCCGCGACGATGTCCATGTCGAGCCAGGGGGCGACGAGGAGTTTCTCGTTCCGTAGGGCGCGGTAGAGGTGGCCCGCGTATAGGATGGAGCCCCAGGCATTCGCGACTGCGATGCCTATCTCGTGCATTTCGGCGCGGATGTGGAAGAGGAGGAGCCCCGAGATGACGGGGGATCTTTTCAGGATGCGGTGGCGGTCGAGGTCCTGGGGCACGGGGACGCCGCGTTTTTTGTAGGTTGCCGCTTTCGCTTCGTAGACGGGGTCCTGGCAGATCCATTCGAGTTTCTTTCTCAGGTCGGAGAGGGTGGCGTCGTTTCGGGAGGGCCAGTGGCTGATTTTTAGATCTTTGTGGAACTCTAGGTGGCGCGTGAGCTCTAGGCGGGCGGAGATGGCTTCCTTGAGGACTTGCTTAAAGGGCTCGGTGGCTCTGGTGCGGAGGATGTGGTGGATGTCTAGAAATACCTGGGCGGCGAAGACGAGGTAGAAGGGGGGATCTGTCTGCTGCTTTTCGAAGTCTTTCATGCCGCGCGTGAATTCGTCTTTGACTGGGTAGTTTTGGACGCCGCGGTTGACGGTTACGAGTTCGGTGAAGAATTCCATCAGCAGGGCCTGGTCTTCATTACACATTTCGGAGCCTGACATCGTCTCTCGGTCGTCTGTCGGGTCGTAGACGCCGAACGTGCCGTCTTTGTAGATGGGGAGACGCTCCGGTTGCAGGACGCTGGCGAAGCTCATGATGACGCGATGGGCGGCGAAGAGGGTGGTTTCGGCGATGTGGTAGTAGTCGTAGTTGAAGTAATCCTGTCCTGGGACGTGGTTACTTAGGGAGGCGAGATCGAAGCCTTCAGATACGCAGCAACCCAGGTAGTGCTCGTTAGCGAGAGTCCAGAGCTTGTGGGACTCAAGCATCGGCATGGCCTCTTCGATTAGGTCTCTGGCCAGGTCGATGGCCGTGTTAGTCGCCAGGGCGGCGGAGACCAATTCAATCTGGGTGTCGCGGTAGCTGCCCCAGATCCATTTAATCCTCAATCTCACACGATGCAATTCATGCATCAACATGGAAAAAACAAAGTGGGCTTCCTCCCACGTGGACTCGACCTGGGCCTCGTAGGTGATTCCGCTTTCGGCGTCCCGGTTAGACGGACGAGGGGCCTCCCGGTCGGGGGCATCTAAGAAGGCTTTGGAGGGATAGTAGATGTTGAGGGCCGAGAAGCGATTCTCAAGGTCGGCAATGGTATCAGTAGTAGTAGAAGAGGCTTGGGCAGGCCGAGTCCCCGTCTTGGAAGCAACCAGTGGTTGTAGAATCTCGCGGACTTGTTTCAAGATTCCAACAAAGTGGTAATGGCGGCGATTGGACGCCGAGCTAACCTTTGTGCCATACTTTAGGAGGCTCACGCTAAAGGTGCTCCTCACGGAAATGACCCTGTCGAGGGTGGGCATGAGAGTCGCGGGCACAGAGACAGACGGATGGGCTCCATTGCCGACAATGGTTTCGGCCAGCGAAATAAAGTCGGAGATGGCAATGATCTGGTTAGAACCGAATGCGGCGCTGGCTGCGGTGGGGGTTCTACCCTGCCCCCTCCCGCCGCCGTCGGGCTTGTTGCCGTCGGGCTTGTTGCTCTGCGGCTCGTCGCCGGAGCGGAGGCCCGAAGCAGTGGAGGGAGGCGGGACTCCAAGCTTCGCGGCGGTGGAAGCGAGCCAGCCTGCGACGGCGTCGGTGTCTTTCTTGTACTGCTGATAGAGACTGACTAGCGGACCAGGCAACATGTTGGCGATTCTGCGAGGTTCTCGTTCAATTTTGGGACAGAGACAGAGACTTTGGCTGTCTGAATTGGCAGGAAGATAAAGAGTGAAGGACCAACAGGGAGAATATGAATATGAATATGCAGGAGAAGGAGGAGTCGAGGACAGACCGGGCCCTCTTCGGGGCGTGGTTCAGCGCGACCAACAACCAACGCTGAGGAACACCGCACCGCTCAGTGAAACAGACTGTTGGAACTTGTTGGACCGTCGTCGCGCTCAGAAGTTGGAGGCGTTAGAGGCGCTGAAGTGAGCCAGCCGATATCAATTGACACCAGCTGGGTAGACCACTATGACCGCAAACGTCAAGCTCATCATGCTCATTCTCATGCTCGTTCTCAAGCTCAAGCTCAAGCTCAAGCTTAAGCTCATCGCCCCTCACAACCAACATGCAAATTTATACAAAAGCAGAATAGATATCTCCCCGTTTCACGCCGGCAAACGCCCCATGAGCTATGGTTCGTGAAATTATCTCCGTCCAGCTCGGCGAGCTGAGCAACTACGTCGCCACCCACTTTTGGAATACACAGGTGAATACCATCTCGAACTGGACCCCGCCCCCACCAAGCATCTCACGAGATCACACGACCCTCTGTGCAATAGACAGAAGATATCATCACCACTCTCCACTCTCTCTCGCCATGAGGCTAACTCCAAAGCACAGGAATCCTACTTCACCTACGGCGACGAGGAAAAGTCCCCCGTCGACCACAACATCCACTGGCGCGAAGGCATCGGCGCCGACGGCTCAGAAACCTTCCTCCCCCGCGCCCTCATATACGACTTCCGCTCTAGCTTCGGGCCCCTGGGTAGATCGAATCCTCTGTACGAGAACGAAGAGGACGATCCAAACCGGCATCTTTGGTAAATTTTTCTTCTTTTTCTACTTCTACTTCTTCTTCCTCTTTTATCCCGCCTTTTTGTAGCCATCTGCTTCTAAACTTTCTTCAAGGCACGGCGATGCATCCATCCACAAACAACCTCCCATCCCCAAATCCACCTACCATACCGCCCTAGACGCCGGAGTCACACCCACCCTGACGTCCTCCGCCGTGAGGTACTGGTCCGACTTTACACGGCCGTTCTTCCACCCCCGGTCTATTGTCCAACTGAGTGATCTAGAAGGTACGCCGTCCAAGAAGCCGGCGACGTCGGAGGGAAAGGGGGATGTTGGTTCTACAGCGCCGACGCTGGACTCTTTCGACCAAGGAAGAGATCTCTTCAAGAGTTTGGATGCCGTCGAGGATGTGTTGGATCATCATCTGAGGCTGTTCGTCGAAGAGTGCGACCTCCTTCAGGGGATGCAGCTCGTTGTCGGCGGAGAAGACGGATGGTCTGGCTTCGGAGCCGCCTTGCTAGAGAGGGTGCGCGATGAGTACGCAAAGAGCTGCGTATGGGTCTGGATGCCCGAGGGCCCATCCGGCGGCAAGAAAGAGAAGCAAATCCTCCGACTCATCAACAAAGCCAAAACCCTCACCGAAACCCTCCCCATCTCAACAACCCTCATCCCCCTCTCCCTCCCCGCCGCCACCCACCTTCCATCCTACTCCCTCGACCCCTCATCCCCCTGGCACGTCTCCGCCCTCCTCTCCACGGCCCTCGAATCCTCTACCCTCCCGACCCGCCTGCACCCATCTCGGCAGCACCCCGCGCCGACAACCCTCTCCGATCTCTCTGCTGCCCTGAACCTCCAGGGGAGACATAACCTCGCGCGTCTGCAGATGGGGTTAGGAGAGGGGCGCGGTGCGGCGGATGCGTCTGGGGCCTTAGATATTAATTTGTTTAATCTTACGGGGCCGGTGGGGAGGGAGCCGAGGGCGAGGGGTGGTGCTTTTGGGAGGGTTTTGGTTCAGAGGGGGGATAAGAGGTCAGAGGAGCAGGAGGATGCTGTGTTTAAAGAATTATTTGACGAGATGAACACCACCACCCCTACATCAAGGTAATGTCTCCCAAGAAACAAGACCAAAAAAAAAAATCCCAGCCGGGGAAAAACGAAAAAGACTAACAACTAAAACCCCCCATCCAGATTCAAATCCCCCCTCTCCTACCCCCTCCCCGACAGCTTCCCTCCAATCTACCAAACCAAATCCCCCTCCCTAACAGTCGACGCCCTCCTCTCCACCGACGCCCAGGTCTCCGTATCCGCCAAGACCCTCCGCCGCCTCGTCCTCCCCGCCCTCCGCGGCGACGAGCGCGAAAACGTCGGGAACGCCCTGGCCGAAATTGCCGAGGAGTATCATGAGGGATGGTCGAGTGGGAGTGACGATGATGATTATTAGGGAGTGGATGGGTTGGGAAAAGAGAATGTGGCGTTAGTTTTTAGGGGTCTTGGAAAAGTGATAACATCTGTTTGGGAATCGGTCTAGAGTAAGTAGGACAGCAACTGCTACCATCTACGTAACCATCTACAAGGGGAGTAAAAACAACAAATGAAGACTAGCCGAACAAAACGCAACTTACGAAATGTCATTCTTTTTATTATCCTCGTTCTAAACTGTACTCTAGAGGAAAGAGAGTACAAAAGGAAAAGACGGAAAAGACTTCAATCTAAAAGTACACAAATCGATATAAAACAAGACGAGTCTCTCCCTTCCCTTGCCGTGAACACCACCGCCTCCTTTTCCCTTTTAGAACTTTCCCTTTTTTTTTTTTTTTTTGCTGTCACGTCCGGTAGAAGCTTTCATGGAGCAGGCCTTTCCTTTCCTGTTGAGAAAAGGACTTGTCCAACTTAAACCAAAGACGGGGGAAAAGAGTAGTAGAAGAAGAAACGAAATCAAAACCTAGGTTCCTTTGTAACTCTCGACGCTTCCAAACTCCGCCCTATGATCATGTAGGTAAGGAAAAGGAAACGATGCAGCGGAAAGAGACAAGACAAATGAAAGAAAGGAGGTAGCTGAAAAACCTAGGAGTAAGTCTTCGGGGGAGTCAAGGGAGTTGGGCGGGTGATAACAGGGTATCAATGCTGTAAGGATATTGTGAGTTCTCCCCCGATTATACACGTCGAGGGAAGTAGGCATTTCGTTTCGAAAGAAAAGGATGGGGGAAAAAAAGCATCTGGAGAAGAAAGCTCCAAAAGTCTCCTAGGAATCGAGAACCACTAGTCTCTCTTCATCCTCCTTTACCTCGTTTTCCTTCTCCTCTTCCTTCCGTTTCCTTTTCTTTTCGGCCAGTCGATTAAGTAGCGAGAAAACTTCGGGTGTCCGTCATTCAGTTCCTGGAATGCACTTCAGGTGGGAAAGAAAACAGCCGTGATCTCGATGATGATGCCGCGACGCCGTAAACCCCAAAATTGAAACAAGAGAAAGTCAACCTGTAGACCACCATTCAGCAGGAGACAAGGATAAACAGGCATAGTGCTTCTGCAGTCTCAAAAGGGCCGCAGGTCGCAGCGACAATTTCTACCCCTTCTAGGCTCTCTGCCTCGGAGCCGAGCTAGGAGAAGGGTGAACAATAACAGAGCCGAGTACACCGGCCTGTTCGTATTTTTTTGTCCGTTTTTTGTTTGGTTTTCCTTCTTTTTTTTTTGGTCCGGATTTCTCCATTATTTTTTCTTTAGAATCTTTCTGGTCTCTTTCTCAGAGAGTTAGAATAAGAAGGGCCCCGCTTGAGAGACCTCGTAGGTAGGGGGCGCGGCACTCGAAGGTCCTCGCATGCCTCGTCTCCTGTAGACGGGATATCCCCTCCCTTAAAAAAAGTTCGCGCTTTGTGTAGAGTCCTTACACTGTCAAGTATTCGTGAGCGCGGACGACAAAATGAAAAAGAAAGCAAGTTTGGGGCGCACATGCACCGCTGAGCGGTGTCTTCTCAGCGGTCATCGGATGCTTAGCCGGCGGCCGCAACCGAAGCGGGCTGTCGCCTCTTGGCAGCGGGCGCGGCGCCTCCAGTCTCGGCGGCAGCGCGCTTCTTAGAATCGATTTGAGAAGTGGTTCCGTTCGTAGCTTGCTTAGCATCTACGGGCGGGGAGGGTCCAGTTCCGTTCGCCCTTCGCACAACCCTCTTCTTGGGCTTCACCTCGCCTTCGGCGAATACATCATCGGGAAGGTCCGAGCTATGTCACAGTTAGCCACCAGATCTTCTCGACTTAGTTAGATGGTGCAAGTCAGGGGGTTGTCTTACTTTCGTAGGTGTTGCACCGTAATGGCATTGAGTTGGTGATCAAACTTCTCCCAGCCCTTGCAAAGCTTCTTAAACTCGCCGACCTCGTTGGCAAGGTTGATGCTTTTATGTCCTAGCAATAATTGTGAGTAGTCCGTACCGGAAATAGGCCGAAAGAAAAAGAGGGGGAGGCAGAAGAAGGGGGGAACGGAAACAGGGTCTCGAAATGGCAAAGAAAACTTACCTGGCCGAAGTGTCAGTCCAATATAGTGCGTCGTCGTATAAATATACACATTTTCATCAGCCTTGACGCCATTCGCTCCCTCCTCATTCTTCGCCGGATCGGCAGAGTCCGCGACATCCCCATTGCTATTACTACCAACCGCGGAATTCTTCTCGTCCGCGCCGGGCTCCGCCTTGATCTCCGACTTGACGGGGCTGGTCTGCTCCTCCTTGGGCGCGTCCTCCGCCTTGATCATGTACGCGAGATCGCCCTGCTGAACCTTTTGTATCTCGGAGTCGGCGTTGCACTTGTGAACCCGGTCGTATCCCTTGACGAAGGCCTGCGCGAGCCCGATGGTATCGTGCCTATCGAGAGCCAACACGAGCATGCGGACCTTGGACTCGACGAAGCCGGACCACTTCTTGTGGGCGTCCTTGGTGATTCCGGACGAGACGATGGCCAGGTAGTACTTGTAGTCCGCCGTGAAGAAGGTGTGTTTCTGGAAGAGGTCGGACCAGGGTCTTTGGCCCACCACGATCCCGTCGGTAATACCGTCGGCCCGGCCGAGCTCCGTCTGGATGATAGCCATGGATGACCGGTTGATGTTGTAGGCGGCATTCATGGAAGGGTAAGCGGGGGTGATGATGGGCATCAGGTGGTGCTTATCCGAGGGGTAGACCACGGGGTTCCAGATCCTGTACCCCAAGGCCGCGCGCTCAATGTGCTTCAAAAGAACAGGTTGGGGCCAAGGCCACTGGCGCATGATGCAGAAGAACTTGCTCACAATGGTTGCCGCCGTGGCCCTGGGGTAGAGCTGGCAAACCCTGGCAACTAGCATGGCCCAGGCGACACCGCCGGGATAACCCATAACGTTGGCGTAAATGGCACGCCTCTGGGCCCATAGCTTGATGGCGCGCAAGGCCATCTGAAACGTGCTCTGCTCGGGGACGAGATCGAGAATCTCGTGGGCCACGCGTGTTCCGTTCAGCGATCGGATCTCTGTTTCGTCGAGGCCTCGCAGAAGAGCGGTATCAGTGAGGTTGAATTGCGATGTGTTCGTCGGGAGCTTCTTAAGCATCGCGATCCTTGAGAAGATCATGTCTATGCTGATGCCCCAGTACTCGAACTTGATAATGGGGACGAAGGCATCCGTGACGACGGCAAGGCCGGTGATGGCTCCCTTGGGGGCCATCTCGAGGAGAAGATCGGGAAAGATGGCGAAGTAGTCGTCGCGTGTGACGTACTTGGGGGCCACGACGAGGGTATCGATATCGGAACCAGGTCCAAACACGCCGAGACGGAAACCGCCGTATGTGAAGATCTTGCCACGAGCATCCCGGGCAAGGCCTTGGTCTTTCTCTTTGGCCACCCGAGTGACAAACTCGTCGCACATTTTCTGGAGGGAGTCGAGAACCAGGTTCCTAAAAGAGGAGTTCTTGTGAGCCTTGCTTGTCCATGGCACGCGCTGAGGGCCGTCTCGTGTCTCAGATGCATGTGCGTGTATGGAGGTGTGACGAAAAGCAACCAGGAGGGCATATCGGAGCTTCGTGGTAGAGTTTTCGCAGGAAGAGAGGGAGGGCTTACCTCTTGTCTGTCTCCTCCTTGCTCTCGAAGATGCCTTGCTTCCTCAACTCTTCCACCATGGCATTATTTGCTTCAATCTCGGCGGGCGTGGGCAGCGCCATCGAGATGGGCGGCGTGACGCCTAGTTGCCTATCTGCCGAAGCCATCGTAGCGGGATTCGATCGTGTTGACTAGAGATATTCGGGAGCGGCCAAGGAGAGGAGCCTGTTCGTTCGCGAATCGGTCGACGGAGAAGGACACGGTCACCAAGGAGCTCGGAGCTCCTATCGAAAGCGCTCGGTAATGGTGATGGGTCGGACGCTGTCTCGTATGTCGGAGCGGCTGGCGGGTGGGCGATGGCCAGCGACTCCGATCTTCGCGGTTAGATATAGAGGGTATATTTTGCAGACTGAGGCGAAGGCGGAAAAGGAAAGGCGAAGGGTAAGAAGAGAAAAAAAAAAAAAACTCCCCGATCTTGGACTTGGGAGAAAAAAAAAAATGAGCTCGTCTAGGGTGAAAGGAGTTATGCGTCGACGAGGGCGAACGATGGGAAAAGAGGAAGAAGCGCCTGCTGCATGGAAAACGCGAAGGAGTTCGAAGACGGACGGGAAGAGAGAAAGAAGTTAAGAAAAACGAGGAAAGGAGGCGTTTTGAAGATGGGCGAAGGGGGTAAGTGGGTGCTGTAGTTTGGAAGAGGAAAAAAATCAATTTGGCGGACGTGTTTGGATCCTCGTGGCCGTTTGCTAGGTCGAGAAGTTGTTCTCCCAACAAGCACCAGCACCGATGTCTTGGTGGTAGTTGCAACTTGCAGGTGGAAGAGGCTTGTGAGAATGTGAGTATTTCCTACCCCCGGCAAAATCCACGCTCGATTGGGTCAAGAGTTTTGGCGTTGACACAGGGAAGGAAGAGCCTCTGAAGGCGGGATGTAGAAGTACTTAAATTGAGAGGAATGGATGGAGCAATTCCTAGACTTCGATAGCAAAAGTGGAGAAGGACTTGGGTACAGGTACTTAGTGACATTTGATGGCTCGGCGTGGCTCAGGGCCTGCAGGTTACGATTGGGCAAGATCGAAGCAAACCGGGCGCTGAGTAATCATGGACTCCCAAGCCCCACTGAGCTTCAGAGCTGGATCATAAAGCACAAAGTACTTCGTACTTCGTACTGGAACGGAACAGAAGCTGGTATCACTCGCGTCGTTTCTCATATTGGAATTATATCTAAAAGAAAATACTGGTCATTGTACAGATGAGCCATTCGCATGGTATGTGGCCCTCCCGCGATCCTCTCGCAACAGCCCCCGTTGTCTTCCTCCAGAGCCAACCGCACCTTAAGCTACCCCTGGACCTCCCGCATACCACATCCAGACCCCAAAGGTCCCCAGCACCCCTACAGTACCTACGACCTCCACAATAGTCTGTCCACGACTCTTTATTGTCCCCAAGATCTGTAGCAAACCCAAAGGGTCTTGGTGAGTCTTAGGCTCCGCCATCTTCAACCGCCTATTACCGCCCTTGCCATGTCGTCTAGCTCTCGTTATCGCGAGGTCGGAAGGGCGGTGCGCGATCCGAAGAAGCTGGGCGTTCTGAACGCCATTGTTGCTGAGGCTCCTCCGCAGCGCCGCCGCCCAATCCTCGAGCAGTTCCTCGTCCGTGCGACTTGAGCCGATGTCGCGTCGCCACCTGAGGATACCACCTGCGGGCGCCAAATCTTGGATCGAAAGCCTCGGCGCGAGACACAGATCCATGCCGTAGCCATATTGCGTGTGACGGCGCCTCCACTCCAGGTACACCTTGCCGGCCGAGTGTCGTAGCCACGACGCCCCGTTCGGGCAGAATATGTCATCGACAAGCCGGGCAAGGTCCGTTGTGACGAGGGGTTGGATGTATTCCGAGTTCACAAGTAGGCTCGCATCCGTTAGGTCGAACTCCGAGCCGGGCGACGATGAGATGGCGTACACGGCCACGGTTTCTTCCGGCGTACCCGAGGCACTAAAGGTAAAGGGCCGCACGTGGTTGTCTGCCAGCTGTTGAGCTACTGTCTCCTTTATAGAGGCCACTTCCTCCACGGACAGTGTGTCGGCATGGGATACTACGGGGATGACATTTGTCACCTGCTGGAGCGCCAGCAGGAATTGCATGTCTTCTTTAGTAAGGCCTGAATTTTTGTGTTAGCATTAAGACTAAATGTCAGCGGAAAAAGTGACGGGGGAGCCTCGGGAAGGACATACCAGTAGGTGATATTAGGTATAGAACAGTGCTAACAAGGGACCCTCCACTCGCGCTTAGCATCTTTAACATATCCGCATCACTTGCTGCACTTGATAGATGCGGCATCAGGTGCGATTCTATGTAATCTCGTACAAGCGAGATGCAATCGGACGGCTGTGTGCCCGGCATTAGATTTTCCTCCGGTAATTCTAAGAGGGGGATAAAAGCGGGGCGCAACGTACGTTAGAGTCGTCTCCATGGCCCGGAGTATCAACAAAGCAGATATTCTTGTCATACTGAGTGTCCAGCTCAGGGTCCTGATACGGCTCCGAAGTATCACCGTCACACGGTGTCCACCACGGTGGCCGTGGCATCGTGCTGGCATAGACTTCGGTTATGCTAGGATCCCCCTCACGGCGGCTTCCGCGATCATAGTTAGGAAGGTTCCTGCCAGCAAGTGCATCTCTAGCCTGTCCTACGTGGACTATATGCTCGCAACACTGTAATATTGCTCTTATCAGAGCCGTCTTTCCAGTACCTAGCGAAGGGTGGTTAGTAACACCAGAAACGCCTACTTTCGGAGGTGGGAAACGATTGAGGGTTGCTCAATACTCACCCTTCGCACCCGCAACGAGAATCTTGAGCCCACCTATCGCCTTGCCAGTCTCCGTAAATGGCCGCCGATCAGGAAGTGTGATTAGGGGCATTATGAGCTGCTGCTCTGTGTAATCGGAAGCGGGTTGGCCCTGCCGCACCGACACCGGGCTCGTGTCCAACAACTCAGCCAGTCCACTCGCAGCCTGGCTGAACGGGTACTCCGAAAACGAGGCGACAGGTGAATCATGAGGCGGAATCGAACAGCTAATATCGGAAATCGCAACGGAGCCCTCCGGTACTGAAGGTGAGAGTATCGACGACGCTCGAGTGTTGGAAGGACGCATAGTAAGCCCCGAATCGCCAGGTCTTACTGTCTGCGTCGACTCACGTCGACCCGCACCACTATCCGCATGGGTTGGAGATAGGGGCTCTGGCTGTAGTTTCTCGTTCTCGTAGCGGGGTCGGCCCCTGGTCTCGTGAGACGATATCGCGGGCGAGGGTTTCCGCCTGGACGGTATTGTGAAGGTCTGGGATCGTGCCCGCCTCTCGGCCGCAGCATTCATCTCCTCCTCGTTAACAAGGCAGTATGACGTCTGTAACGGTTCCACCGGAGGAGCTACGAAAGACGCGCCGCCAAATGGGCGACTGTCCGGACTCGTCGAGCCAGTGAGGTTCCGCATCACCAGGGTATATATTTCGTATTTCGTAGATAGTGTTCGTAGATGGGATTGCTAAGTGTAGGGGTGGAAGAGGGGGGTTATGTTACACTTTGTGGTCTCCGCGACCTAATATTCCGAGTAACGTCATTAGTTCCAGTAGTTCAAGGATTGGACATGGACATGGACATGGACATGGGAAGTCGGCACTGATGTATAGGGTTGCTATATCGGAGCATGGAACGTGGAACTGGGCTCAGCAAGACAGCGTGCATACCCAAAGGTAGGAGGGACCTGGAATTGCCGCCCATCAAGAGCAAGCTAAATTGATCTGGGCTGATGAGCAGTCGAGGGTGGTACGGTAAATGTATCTCAAACAGTAACGGGCGGAAACTAATCGGAGGGATCGCGGAGAGGAGGGGGGGGGCTGGGGGGTGGAAAGGCGGTCGGGACTCTTTCTAGAAGCGTTGTCCAGTTGAGGTATTATGTGCGATAGGATCCAAGTTGATTCTTGGCAGTTGTATGTAGGTCTGCGAAGACGAACTGGAGATGAAAAGAGGATATATCCTAATCACTCCGGATTTCCATGGAAAAGGTGGATGGATATACGGCTGTGGGCTATATTGATAAAACACCCGGCGTAATCAGGACGGCTCGAGGACAGGTGGACGTGAGCAGTGAGGTAGTGCGGCCCTAAATGGACCATTGCATCACTGAGGTTGGGTCAAGTGCCAGCGTTTGCGAGCGCACGGGTTACATCTCGGAGTTACATACTGGGCGTACTGGGCAGCGACACATCAACAATCATTCCGCCACCCAAATCATAGAGTTCCTCGAGTCTCTTTTGCCCCCGTTCTACTAAGATACTCCGTGTACGGAATAATGATAAGATGCTACATCTGAGCATGTTTTCAGGACCGCGACGAGTGCCGATGAACCAGCGCCGTTCGCATGTCTCTCAGGACGCACTTATATGTACTGTCTGACGTAGCGCGGATGGTGGGGTAAAGAGGATTAAGAGGGGCGCGATATCCGCCGTGAAGTACTACAATTGAATTGTACCCTTTCAAAAACCCTTACCATCACCCTCGACGCTCTCAGAATTAACGTTCAGTGTAGTACTGGGTACCTGCCTCCTGATAAGTTACCCCTCCCCCCCCTTTTGCTGCTGTTGCCCCCTTCCTCAGCTGCCCCATCCACCCACGAAGAACCACCACGCTCAACAAGCCGTGGCTTCCCAACACCATAACGCTATTATCCTGCACGGCCGTTCTTGTATTTTGTATACTTTGTACTTGTATCTTTGATATTGCCAGCACGAGTTGATTCGATCTAGTTGCATTTGATCCAGTGTAGCAGCACGAGGTGTTGTGCGCCAACCAGAACCCTCCATCTCCATCCACCACGCTCCTGAGGCGACACGAGGAAGAACATTGAAGGCGCCAACTCACAGCCCAGCCCAGCCTGGTTCTAAACATCCGACTCTGACTCACTACTACAGTGCCTTCGCTACCGATTGGTCTCGACCTCTCGAATAGACACCTTTTTTTCTCTCCCTTTGGGAAACAAAAATATCTCGAGGTGTCCGTATCCTTGAAGACTGCCATCCTGCAAGTTATCTCAGTCTTGGGATTGGCACACTCTGAGCGGGCACATTCCCCATTCCAAGGCCGCGACGTTTCTAGCCCCATTCCTCGCATTCCCTCCCCGCGCGGCTGCAGCGCCTCGAACATTTGATCCTTCTCTCTAATTTTATACCCCCCCCCCCCCCCCCCCCCCCCCCCCCCCCCCCCCCCCCCCAACCTCCCCACAATCATCTCGAGATATCAAGCCAAGATGGACGGGAAAAGGCATCCCAGTTCCTTCCAGCAGCTTGAAAAGCTCGGTGAAGGAACCTACGCTACGGTACGACATGCCCCGCCAGGTTCAACCTCGACCCACCGTTTCTACATTTCACCATACTAACTCGGCGACGTTCCAACCTCCATAGGTCTTCAAAGGCCGAAATAGGCAGACTGGCGAACTCGTCGCCCTCAAAGAAATCCACCTCGATTCGGAAGAGGGCACCCCCTCCACCGCCATCCGCGAAATCTCTCTTATGAAGGAGCTCAAGCACGAGAACATTGTCGCCCTCCACGATGTCATCCACACCGAGAACAAGCTCATGCTCGTCTTTGAGCACATGGACGGAGATCTTAAGAAGTACATGGACACCAACGGCGACCGCGGCGCCCTCAAGCCCATGACCATCAAGTCCTTCATGTACCAGCTCCTCAAGGGCATCGATTTCTGCCACCAGAATAGGGTTCTTCACCGAGATCTTAAGCCGCAGAACCTGCTCATCAATAGCAAGGGCCAGCTCAAGCTCGGCGACTTTGGTCTCGCCCGCGCCTTCGGCATCCCCGTGAACACCTTCTCCAACGAGGTCGTCACTCTTTGGTATAGGGCTCCGGATGTTCTCCTGGGCAGCCGCACCTACAATACCAGCATCGACATCTGGTCTGCGGGCTGTATCATGGCGGAGATGTATACGGGTAGGCCCCTGTTCCCGGGTACCACCAACGAGGATCAAATAGTGAGGATCTTTCGGATCATGGGTACCCCGACGGAGAGGACCTGGCCCGGTATCACGCAGTTCCCCGAGTACAAGCCCAACTTCCAAATGTACGCTACCCAGGACTTGCGCCAGATTTTGCCCCAGATCGATCCCGATGGCATCGACCTCCTCCAGCGCATGCTTCAGCTGCGCCCCGAGTTCCGCATCAGTGCCCACGATGCCCTGAAGCATCGTTGGTTTAACGACTTGATTCTTCAGCACCATCAACAGCAGCAGGCTGCTGCGGCTATGCAGGCGCAGTCAAGAGGCTATCCCCAGCAGGTTCCAGCCCAGGCGCCGCCATATGATACTTACTGAATGTTGTTTCCGAGGCTGTGCTAGTGCTATTCTAACTTGGGAAATATCCTCATGTGCTCATATACTTTCTATGAAAATAGGGCCAATGTTGTCTCTTCTCTTTTCTTTTTTTCTTTTTCTCCCTTTTTTTAGCGCCTTTGAGGTCAGGTTTTTTCTCCTTCTGTTTTTCAGTTTCATAATGAGTTAGGATAAATGGAAAATCAACTTGGGAGGAAATCCTCCTAAGGCAGCCACCTTCAATCCTTTTTGATTCTGGGTAAAACTGCAGGTAGCAGGGGGGTTTGTGTTTGCGGGGGGGGGGGACCGTCTATTCATAGACTTGGGATTCCGGTGTTCAATGGCGCATTTGTGTATGTAATTTGATGATTGCTTTTTCTTCTTGGCAACATAGCCTCATGAATGAAAGTATCTATTTCTCTGTTATTTGTGATTCCTTGTGTGTAAGATATGATAGCTCAATGTCAGATGAGGGCCTGCAGTCAAGGAACTGCTCTTCTGTAGAATTTGGATACAAAAGATGCGCTGTCTTTATAGAGGAAGAAGGTGCTGACGGTGGTGGAAAGAATCAACTTCTTATCTTGAAGTTGCTCCCCTAGATCTCGCTATATCTATATTTTGAAGTTCTTCTATATACTAACACTGGAAATTGGTACTATCCCTCTCAACCTTACTCGCCCCTCCAGCCGAAAACCCCGTCCCATCCGACCTCAACTCAATCAACGTACTCGGCAACAACCCCCTAGCCTTCTTCCTCCCCGCCGTCTGTCCCTCCTCCTTCTCCTCCCCCTCCTTACTCCTATCCCCCTTCTCAGCAAGACTCACATCGCAAACATAGCACGTAAGCGCCCCATCATCCCCATCAGCCCTCGCACTCTCAACAAGCCGCACAGCGCACGCGCGACAAAGGACGTGACCGCAGGGCTTAGCGAGGACGGGTTTGGAGGGGTTGGAGAGGGTTTTGCGGCAGCAGGGGCAGATGCGCTTCACGGCGTTGGCGGACGAGGACGAGGAGGAGGATGAGGGGTCTTTCTCTTCGGTGAAGGAGAGGGTGATGAGGTGTTTTTGGGAGAAGATGTGAGGGGCGGAGGAGGGGGAGGAGGGGCAGATGGGGGATTCTTTGGGTTTCTTGCGGGTGGAGAGGGCGGTTTCGGGGTCGATTGTGGGAGTTAGGGAGGGTGTCCAGAAGGAGGGGAGGGTGGGTTTTTGAGCCTGTTTTGAAGCGGTCAGTGTTATCGAGAGTAGATACGGCGGGTTGAGTGAGGAGAAAAAAAGGGAGGGGGGAAACCTACGATTTCATCATCAATGGCTTTCCGAGCCTTGGTAACATCCTCCCTCGATATCCTCTCTACCTCCTTCTCATCCAAATCAAACTTCCTCTTCGTCCCCTGCGCAATCAACCCCACAACCTCCTTCTTCTTCCCCGCCCCCTCACCACTCTTCCCCGTCACCTTGCCGTCCTCCTCGCGACCCACACGTCCCATCGTCCCCAACCCCAGCTGCACCATCTCAAACTCCCTCACCGCCCGTTCCCTCGCCTCAGCCTCCCTCTCCCCCCTCGCAGCCTCCACCTCCTTCTCCGCCGCCGCCCGCGCCTTCGCCAACCTCTTGATGTCCTTCCTCTGCGCGAGCAGGTTGGCCAGCGCGCACTCGCGGCAGAACACGTCGCCGCGGTGGCAGGCTACGGGGTCCCGCGCCGGCTCGAGGCAGAGGTTGCAGGAGCCGAAGGGGAGGAAGGAGTCGCGCGTTAGGCGCGCCGAGGAGGATGTCCAGGCCGCGCGGGCGAGGTTGCGCTCGTGGGCTGTGAAGACGGGACGGGTTGTGTTTCTTTTGCCTGAGGGGAGAGTTAGGGTGTTGGGAAGGGATGTGGTACTGGGCGGTGAATGACTTACTATGAGACATTTGGAAATAATTTTTCTTCTTTCTTTCGGAAGAGAGACTTAACCCGACGAAGCTTGAGAGGATGTGTCGGACTGGTCGATTTTCACCGTGTCGATGATGGATTGCTCACAGCGTCTTCAGAGGTGGTTGGGATCGCGAGGGCGTGCGCAAGACTCGAGAGAGGAAATGCGTGAGTTATTACGATTAGAAGAAAATAGTTTGTGCGCCAAATAATCTTGAAAATAAATTATTACGACTCAATTCGACTGATGGTGAAGAAATTGCAAGAAGAACTGGCGTCTCATCAAGTTGTCCTGACTTTTGAGGTTCAATTGATGTTTGAGTGTTTCCGTTCAATGACGAAGGTTGTTCTGGTATGCATTAATGGGGGCTATGCACAATCCGAGCTCTTCACTCCATCTCACCACGATTTTCCGTCTTAGAGAAAAAAAAGCTTCCAGAAGCTCTTTCGATCCCGCGCTCAAATCGCGAGTCAAGCGCGTCATCGATCAGACGGCAAAACTCATCATATAGCATCTTCAATCCCTTCAGAAACGATCTCTAATCATGTCAATGGCGTGAAACATTTCCGTTCTCGAGGCTGAAAAGAAGAACGGTGCGGGTCGCATCTCGTTTTGCCGCCCTCCCTTGGCCTCGGCTTTTTTCTTCCTCTTACATCCAAGAAGCTATCTTACCCGAGCAACAGCGACAACACTTCGCCACGACGCTGCTCTGGAGACTGAGACAAAATGCCTAAAGGGCTTGGGCTGCGCCGTCCTCCGCCTGGGGCGCTATGGCGGTTCGGGTCTACGGCAGTGATGGGGCTTACGGTCATGTTGTGCAAGGGGTTTATATACGGCTTGAACCGGGTGCACACGGAGGGATACGAAGATTTTATGAAGATTTTAGAGAAGAGGAAGAGAGACGGGAGGAAGAGGGGGCTTATCACGGCCTGTAATCATATCTCAGTGTGAGTTTTGCAACCCGGCAAGAAGAAAAACGGCAGAGAGAAAAAAAAGTCATCGATGAACGAGGATTTCATGGCAGGGTGGAATGGAAGACCAATGCGCTCGCTTTATTATGCTAACTTACGCCCACAAGTCTGGATGATCCCTTAATATGGGGCATTCTACCTCTCCGCTACGCCTTTGATCCATGGAACCTCCGCTGGAGCCTCGGCGCCCAAGACATCTGCTTCAAAAACAAGTACGACCTCCAAACCCTCTCAAGTCTATTCCCCGCGGAACTAACACCCCCTCCCTCCAGCGCATCCGCAACCTTCTTCAGCCTCGGCCAAGTCCTCCCAACCCACCGCCTCAAACACTCCCCCAAAGGCGGAATCTACCAACCCACCGTAACAGAAGCCATCCACCTCCTCTCCAACGCCCCCTCATCCCCATCCCCATTATCATCCCCTCCCTCCTCGTCTTCCACCCCTCCTCCCTACCCGCACCCTCACCTCTCCTGGGTCCACATCTTCCCCGAAGGCTGCGTCCACCAACACCCCACCTCCTCCCTCCGCTACTTCAAATGGGGCATCTCCCGCCTCATCCTCGAGTCCGACCCCACCCCGGACTTCGTCCCCATGTTCATAGATGGCACGCAGCACCTCATGCCCGAGGATAGGAAATTCCCCCGGTTCCTGCCCCGCGTGGGTAAGGACTTGCGCATCGCCTTTGGCGAACAGGTTGATGTCCGCGAGGTCTTTGGCGAGTTGGTTGACAGGTGGAGGAGGATACGTCATCTTGTAGAGCCGCCCGCTGCTCCTGTTGACGGCGGGGAGGATATTATTAGTCCGTTGGGTCCTCCGCCGAATGTCGATGCTAATGTGTGGAGGGAAGCTGTGGATGTCAGGATAGAGACGGCTAGGAGGGTTAGGGTCGAGGTTATGAAGTTGAGGAGGAGTTTGGGGTATCCTGATGATGATGAGGCGCTGGGGTTGGCTGAGACGTGGAAGAAGGAGAAGGAGGAGAGTCCCAGGACGAGCACGCTTGGGGAGGACCATGTTTCGAGTAAGCGGTGATTTTTGTACAGGAACGAAAAAAAAAAAAAAAAGGCGAGGCGACCGAAATATCTAAAACGAGCGGGCGAGTCTGCGGATGACATAGACGCATAGCATATCAATGCGTGGAGAAATACATGGAGAAATACATGTACATAGACATCACGTTCATACATACGGACATGCGAGCGAAGGAAGGCTAAAAATAACAATTTGATTTCGTCGCTATTCGAGGAGCATATGTCTCTCGTCCCTTGACCTTCATGATAATACACACATGTCGCTTCTCCCAATGAATGAAAACGGGATGTACCTCGCTACAATGCCAGAACGCCGCTTGCCTGATGCCGGACGAAAGAAAAAAGAAAAGAAAAGAAAAGAGAATGCCTACGCTCCCACCTGAATCATCATCGTACAAAAAGAAATGAACTGCTGAAATCACAAGCGCTTCATCACCTTCGACACAACATATCAGCGCGGCGCCAATCATCCCCTACTAGTAACAGACGGCCGACGCGACAACGACCCCTGCATTCCAAAGCTCGGCGTCCTAGTATGAGTCGGGAACATCACCGCCGTATCAGGTTCGCCCTGCGCATCCTCGCTATCCATGAGATTACCGTCCGGGAGTTTCTGCGGGCCGTACCCGACGACTTTGAAGATGTTGGTGCGGCCTCCATTGGTGGCCATTTGGAGCTGCTCGTGGAGTCGCGCGAGCTGGTACGTGCGCCTAATAGGCTGTAGAACGGCGGGGGGGAGCACGGGTTGGGGTTTCCAGTGGCTTAGGGCGTTCATGACGTTGGCTGTTTCTTCGTCCGAGTCGATCTGGCCGGCGTTTTCATCTTCGTCCTCAATAGGGGCGTTTGCATCCAGCGCCGCCTCTGTAAATAGGAACCTTGATTAGCGAAGGTGCGGCGATGACGGCAAATGCTTTGGAAATCAACTTGAAACTCACTCTGCTGCTTAGCTTGATTCTTTTTCTGGTACGCAGCAAGTAGCATGTCGTATGGCAGAGATCTTCCAGGCACGGCCCGTTTCGCTCCCATCGAGTGACTCTTGCACGTAAGCGACCTCGCGCAGGGCATGCCGTTCGGAAGGATAACGCCACACTGGCGTTCAACATCAACAGGCCCTACAAGCAATGACATTAGCAAAAACCAGCCGCGGCTTTGAGCCCTTTCTTTTCCGTTGCTCTTTTCTTCGGGTTTGTGGGAAGTGAGCAGCATACCTCTCGGTTTGGCAACCTTGGGCTTGACTTCCTCCTTCTTCTTCTTCTTCGACGGCGCCTTCTCCGCCTCCCCATCAGCCTTCCGCTTCTTCCCCTTCCCAGCATCCCCCTTGCCCTTCGAAGTCTTCCCACCCTTATTGTCATCGTCGTCGTCACTATCGTCGTCGCCCTTGCCGCCATGCGCCTCCTCGTCCGCCCTCCTCGCCTCTTCCCTCGCCGCCTCCCTCGCCCGCTCTCTCGCTTCCCTCGCCTCCTTCTTCCGCAGGGCCTTTTCCTTCTTGACCCTCAGGCATTGCGCGATGTGCTCTTTCGCTCCGGACTTTAGCACGTTCTTCTTGCAGTGCTTGCATGATTCCATTTCTGGCGCGTCGTGGACTGGTCGTCCGAGGGTGAAGGTCTCTTGCTCGTCATCGTCGACATGGTTGGTGCCGGGGGAGGGCAATGCCTCGGTCGCCTTAAGTTTCTTATCCTCTGTACCGAAATCCACATCGCATCAGCTTGACTGGGGGAATGCGCCGCAAAGTGTGAGGTTGTGGGGAAGGAGAGAGAGGGGGACGACAATCTTTCACTTACCATCAGCTGAGATATTCTCCGCCCATACACCGAGCTTCGTCGCTTTCAGCTGTATCTTCTTAAGTTTCAACACGCCTCCCTTGCTCTTCTCTTTGCCCTCCTTCTTCGATGCGACCTTGATGGTGGCATCTGCGCCTATTTGAAGAATCGCGAAGACACAGTTAGTCCAATTTTCCATCAACGAAAGTCATCCAATCGTTACGTAGGTAATGAGCAGTAGATTTAATGCGTACTCTTACGAGAGTCACTGTCGGCTGGCATATTGGCGGTGGGGCGCGTGAATGCGCGCGCGACGGATCGGATCGGATGGGGGTGGGTTTGATGTCGGATTGCGCCGCTCCCTTATCGGTTGGAGAGGGTGCGAGGTAGGTGTTCTTAGGTGCCCGGTGACCTCATGGGTGTTTATAGGCTAGAATTATATGTCGTGAGGTATCGGGAGGGGGGTGAGAGGTCGGATATTGGATGCCTCAATGGTGCGAGTTTCGGTGTTGCCTTGTTGCCTTGTGCCTTGGTGTTGAGCCGCATCATCGCGATGGAGTGTCGTTGTCCGCCTTATCTGCACGTGGTCGGGATGATTAAGCTGGAAGGGGTTCCAGGTGTGGGCACCTGCCACCATAAGGAGACAAGAGGGCATCTCGATGTTGACAATTCACATAAACCCCCAAAATCCAGGTTGCTCTCATTGGAATGCGATTGCTTTGTAATTGAGGGCTTTTCATTGTTATCTCATGTATCTTGTAGGTCTGGCTAGTCTGTGTATTGAACATGAGACTAGAACTGTGAGGCAATGGCAAGAATCTGGTCCCACCATCTCCAGCTTCATTTGATCTCGTGGAGAGGAACTTGAGAATGTGAATGCTGTACGAAGTATTCCGGGGCCGAATTAAACAGTACTCTGAGAAAACGAAAACCATCTTATCTTCGTCTATGAATGGCCCTCATCTGTCCTAGGCGGTGCAGCAGAGCGGGTGTGATTGTGCGAACGTGCGGCCTGTTCGAGGCTCGAGCTTTAAGCCACTCCGTTCCTGTTCTCCATTTCCTTCACCTCTTCTTGAAGCGAATCCCGGTCCCTTCTCATGGCAACCGAGTTCTCATCAAGGATGTTGGGTACTTGTATGAAGGCTATCTCTAGGGACGGACGATCATCATCAACGCCACTCTACTCCTAAAAGTGAGAGCTCAAGATCACATTCAAAGTCGAGATAGAATCATAACTCACATTTCACTACAAAACCAAGCACTATTTAAAGTTGTCGACAAAGACAAGGCATCCTAAACCCCCAACAAAATCCACAAGCCCACTAGAACTAATTCTTTAACCGAAAAAGAAAGAAGGGGAGATAGCACAGAAAACACAATGATCAAGACAAGTTTTTAAAAAACGAAAACGATAAGTAGTAAACATCAAATCAGTCCCGGAATGATCTAAACAGTTCCCGCCGAAACAACACCCGCAAAAAAAAGCTATAGAACAATTCGTGCCATACATGAGGAAGAAATGTTTGGTCATATCGTGTCTTTTTTTTTTTTCTTGTTTTGTTTCTTCCGTGCTGTGAAAAGCCTTGTCCTGACGAAAAAGAATATGAAGAAGAAAAGGTTCCCTCCGTCCCTTTACCGAAAGGTTTCCCGTACCCGTCAAAACCATGATTCATTCTCATAGTCCATGTCTTTCCAAAACAAGAACACGTCATCGGACTGCAGATTCTGCTCTCAAGACCCTGGGCGAACCCGACTGTCGGAATATCTCCGACTAGCTCAGTCCGCAGAAGTTCTTATTCCCACATCCGGACACACACCTCCGAGGCTAAGAGCACTAAAAGTGATCTCTCTTTCCTACGGAGGGGCGTCGAGCCTAGGTCATATCGACTAGTATCTCGGCTCGACACGGCCGTCGACATGTCGCCCATACCGCGTATCCATACACCGCGATAGCCACAGTCAGCGCCAAGCAGTTGCAAATCGAGGGATCGCGGGCGACTTGGAATCTCTGCCCCATGTAGCTCAGACCCGTTTAAAGCGAATCGATACCATCGTCAAAAATCAGGCCATTAAACTGTCATGGATCAAAGGAACCCAGACTCAGCCAGTACCCTATATGGATAATCAGTATACAGAACCCCTGAGAGCCTTGAAGGCCATTACTCGACTACAAAGACATACCTAACAATCTTCTCATCCTCTCGCTCACGAGGCTCGACTTGGAGACTCTTATCATACATCTCGTGTACGTCTCCGGCCGCTTGCATGTTGCTTAATATATAATCCTGGAGCTCTGTCACCGGCTGCAGTAAGTAGCCGACGTTCTGGTATTGCTGAATGTCTCCGATGACCTCGGCCGTCTTGGCTCTCTTGGAGAAGTTGATGAGATTCGTCTTCTTGATGATGGAGGGGATACCGTCCTCAATAAATGTGAGATCGGTCAAGTAGACGCCTAAAGGAAACTCATGTTAGTCACTTGCCGCACCGGGTTACATGGATGAATCTCGCCGTTCGAGCTGCTTACCAAAGAAGGGGATGCAAGGTGGATTCGCCGCATGTAAGGCTTCTCTGTATTCACCAAAGTTCTTGGTACTGGCCATGAGCTTCCTCATGGATTCAAGCACGGTCTGTGTCCTCTGGGGTACCTGATCCCAGGTTCGCTTCAGGCGTGCTATGGGCGCAGTCCCAAGGGCTGAGATGATAGAGGTAAGAGTGGAGAAGTTGTTAAGAGCGCGGCATTTCTATGAGAAAGGTTAGTACAGGCATGAAGGAACGCACAAATGAGAAAAAGGAAAAAAAAGGAAAAAAACTCACATCAGCAACAGAGATAAAGTGCTTGATGACCACAACTCGCTTCCTTACGTCCACCTGCGCAAGAATCATCTCCGCAACCCAGTTGGTCATCTGGTTAGAGTGCAAGATGAGCGCCTTCACATTCGGCGCTGGCTCGGGCTCGCCCTCGGCCACCTTCTTCTGCCAAGTCTTGTTAAGACACTCAGTAGGCTTAATCTTGCTATACAGCCGAGATTCGATAATCGTGAGTTGGCGGGCGAACTCGGTCACGTCGATGTCGAGGAACTTGAGTTTCTTCATGCTCCTAGGCATGATCGGCGCCGGGCTGTTCTGGTTGAGAGTCTGGATCATGCGCTTGACGCCGACCTCCTTTCCATTGAGCCTCTGGTCGAGGACCTGCATGAGTGGCGCGGAGCCAGGTGTCTCCGTCGACTTGACCGTATCCCTCGCAAAGTTGTACACGTCGCGGATTAACGCCCTAGACTCCTCGTTGTAATCCTCCATCCAGAAGGTATCGAACCAGCTCTTCAAGATCTTGACCACTCGGAACCGAATGAGCTTTTGCTTTCGGTCCCTCCATACTTCGTAGTCTTGCTGCGTTAGGCCCTCGGGTGGTTGAATATTGAACCGCTTAACAAGGAGCTCGAACAGTTCTCGCGCCGTCGTAAAAGATCGATACGTGAGTAGGAAGGTGTCCGTGAACCCAGAATCCAGCTTGTCATGCCGAGTGAGCTGCTCCACGAGAGCAGGAAGAGTGCCACCCTTGACGGTTGGGGGTTGGGTCTTGAATTCCCACGCGATCTCGTGTTCGTAGTCGAGTCGGAGGTACGGTGGCGTATCGTCTCCAGCTCCCATGCCCATGCCAGGCTCAGCCGAGGGATCTTCACCGAGAAGCTTCTTAAGCTTAGAGTAGTCGCCTTTCCGGAAGTTCCCAGGCGCGGTAGGGTCAAGATCGCCGCCGAATGATTGGCTTTGCAGGAGCGGTTGTCGTATCGGCATAGCACGGGAATCAGTCCGCTGGGGCTGACCGCCGTATGGCATCGTCTGGGACCTCTGGAGCTGCTCGCGGACCAGTTGGTCCTCTCTTTGCCTCATGCTGTTCTGCTGCGCCTGGAGATTAATCTGTACCTGCTCCGAGAGGAGCTGGAGAGAGAACCCGACGTGTGACGAGTTGGTCTCGAGCGCCCTAGCACACTGCCTTACATATTCTAGTCGATTTTCCAGCGCCTCACCATGTACTTCGGCCCACTCATCCGCAAGAGGGCCCGCGACTGCTTGGCATCCGAGAATTAGATCCGACAGGTTATCGTACAAACTTTGTTTGTTCGTGCTGAAGTCAGCTAGTTGTGGGGTCTGGAAGGTGTTTCCTAGAACCGACAGGTCGATAGACTCGATCATAGCGATCCAAGGCTTGAACATCTCCAGCACCTTAGTCCCGGCAGTACAGACATTGTTTCCGACGAGCTCATGCCTGTAGGGTGTTATGATCTTGTCCGTTATGACCAGCTGCTTGTCAAGTTCTCGGATGCTCGAAACAAGCATACGTTTGAGCTCGTCTAATCGCTCGAGAAGCTTCGCATCTAAAATCGCCGAGGGTTCCATAACACCTTCGTCGTCATCGAGGAAGTTGGTCATGATCGGATCCCGAGGTCCCAAGCCATTGTTCTGCCAGCTGCCACCAGTATTGCTTCCAATAACGAATCCGGGGAAGAGACGTGGGATCTCCTCTCCTCGTTGTTGCCGCGCTACTTCTACATAGTTGAAGACACCTTGGAATACACCTTCGGCTTCCATCAAGCACTTTTGTACGGACTCGGCGTTCGGCCAGTCGGCGGCGGCGATATGGGAGGATATAACGAGTTTGGAGAATTTCGACATCATGTCCCTAAAGTGAGGATATAGAGCTTTATTTTGCGAAATGATGGACGGCTGGCCGGAGTGGTTATCTGTTGTTCCAGAGCCAGCTGCTAGGAGAAGGCGTAGATGGTCAGATATGTCTTCGGCGCGGGCTACGTATTCGGATCGGCGGTTGCTGGTTATCGCTTCGCGATACCGATCGATAGCTCTCTTCATATTTTGTACAAGGCGGGTCCAGGTTAGGGGCGGGGTCTGGCCGTCATCAAAGAAGGATCTGGGGATGGAGGTAGGAGCTGGGAGCGAGTAAGGTGAGGTAGTAAACGAGGTAGCGGAGGCTATCATGGGTGTCTGACCGGTAGGCACGCCATTCGCAAATGGATCGCCTCGGTTACCGCGAGCGACCGGGGAGATGCCATTGATGGAATCCATCGAGACGGAGGGTGATAGCGTATCATTGAATGAGCTCTGGTTTCGAAGCTACGAAAGTTAGCAATGGCCGCTCAGGATTTTTTTTTTCTTCTTTTTAATTAAATTCTTTTTTCCCCGAATGTTTTGATGGACGATGGCAAAGGGACCCCAGAGTGATGGGCAAGAAAGTTGATGAGGAGGGGCTAAGAGAAGACGTGAGTGTGTAAAACGTACCAAAGCACCCCGTGGGCCGGCGAGAATGTTCTCTCCTTCTATCTCGGAAGCAGAGTTCGCCTCAGAATCCTGTTCCTCGTCCCGCGTCAAGCCTCCTCTTGCCATCATCTCGGGAGGAGGTCGTGTCTCGTCGGGTATGGAAACGTTCGTGCCGCTCCGATCCCTAGGCCCGGCATCGGCTGAGGAGCTGGGTGATTCGAGGGGCAGCTCAGTCGTGCGGTCGCCTGTCATCATATTATAGTAGAACAACCTGCCATCGGGAGTAGCTTGCGGAATCCAGAAATCCGACCTCGACCTATCCTCGCTCTCGATGCCCTCGAGAGGCAGGCCGTCGACGCCATCCGGATCGGATTCGTCATCCTCAAACTCCTCCTCATACGCCTCGCCTTCCTCGATAAGTTCGTCGTCCGCATGGTCGCCGGCAGCGGCGTGCAGAATGCTATCGGGAAGTTCGTCGGGACTTGTTATAACCTGGCAGTAATTACTTGGGAACCAGCCTCGAACACCGTTAATCACTCCATCCCACCAGCCACTGTCGAGGCGGTTGATGACCTGGATAACATCTCCCTCATGGAAACTCAGACTCGTCCTATCGTCAGCTTCGTAATCGTAGAGAGCCCGGACGTACATCGCGCCCGGCTGGGCGGGTCCAACGATGCCATTCATGAGCGAAGAGGAGGCGCCGCCGGCTGAATAGGCAGATTCGTAGTCGTAGTAGCGTGAATTGGGGTCGTTGGGGACACCCGACGCCGCTCGAGACGAGTCGACAGGCACAGAAGGGTCGTAGGAGCGATCGTTGAAGAATTTATTGCGCGAATTGTACGAATTATTCCTGTAACCTTGGTCAAAAGGCGGCGCTGCCGAGTCGGTCGTGAGCATGATGGTGCGGCAGTAGATCTATTGGAAAGAGGGGAGGGGTGATGGGGCCTGTCCTCGGACGGATTTCAGGTCATAGCTTGTCCCATCAGCCCTGCAATCATCAGCGCAAGATTTGACGAAATTGTTGTCGGTCGAAAGCGCGATTCTAATATCGAGAAGTCGATGTGGGAGAGGGGTGGGAAGCGTTCGCGGCGAATGCAAGACGAGGGTTTGAGGAGGGCGATCGACTCCTGAGATGGTAGCGGTGGTTGTGGTTTGGGAGGAGATTATGTTGTTGTGGTTGTAGTAGGATCGGGTTAGGTGTGAGGGGCCGGTGTTCTTCAATCAAGGGTGGTCTGGAAGAGGATAGTGGTAGCAAGCCAAACCAGGCGTAGCGTAGCGTGCAAAGTAGCGTTGTGAAGCGTCTGTGGCGGACACTACACTACACTACTTACCGTATTATGGGGGAGGCCTGGCCAAGCAACACAACCTCATCGGCCTACGGGCGGGGGTGGGGAGCAACCTTTCGAGGAGAAAGCAAAAATGTTAAGGGGCTCGATTCCAAGACAAAAAAATCACTCGATAGATACCGACAGCATCGAGCGGAGCGGTGTATGTCTGTCTGCTGTCTGTTTGTCTCAGTAGTTGAAAGACTTGGGGGGAATCTTTCAGGTAGCAAAGAAGTTTGGTGTCGCGATGATGTTGTCCTGGGTACTCACGTACCTCTCTGGACGCAGAAATGAATCAGGAGGCGGGGCGAAGGGAGACGAGGGACTAACGAGGATAGTATCTCGACTGGATTGGATTATTGGGCGATCTCAGCAGCCTGAGTGGTGGGTTGCTCTAGATTTTACCCCTTCTTTCCCTTTTCTCAATTGTTCTTTCCCTTCTTCGCTAATTCATCGCCAACGGTCGGCGGCGCCTTCTGTCAGAACGACGACTGCACGAGGTGTACCTAATACCAAAATATGTACTGCAATTTATGTATGTTTATGAGTACATAGTACAGGAGACAGAAACAATCAATGCTCCGTTCCCGTTCCCCCTCCTGCGATGTACAAGGTTGCGTTTCGCCAGGTCGCAGCGTTGAGGTGGTACCAGCCAGGAGAGAAACAATACCACTCATCAATCATTCAACTTCTCGCTACACAATGCCAGAAAAGGCTAGAGAATGCCCTATTCCAGCGGTAAGACCTATACGCAATGCACTGCTACCATCAGCCCGAGCAACCTCGGGCGGAGATGTTTCTCGGCAGTAGGCGATGCCATTCGGGACTCTACTGAAGGACGACGATGCGATGCGAACAACTAGTGTACGATGAATAGCAAGAGCATCCAGACGATGAGGGTAATAGTGTCGGTTCTCGCCGGACTACTGATTCTGGTGGGAATATCATTAGCGAGCCAGAATAGGGGGAGGAGCTCGATTCGTTTTCTGGGATTAATTCAATGGGACCCTCCCCACCTCGCTTGCTACCCTTCTCTCCCCGCCCTGCCCACAACATTGAAAACTCCTGGTGATAACTGACGGTTCTGGGTTTCATTCTGTTGTGTGGGAATGCCATTTTTCCCGCAGCATAAATGATAATGTTGACCCCTAGACCGGTTGAGGCTCGTCAGCCTTCCATTGATGGGTTCCAGGGAGACACCATGGCATCCTCTGCTGTTGATGGCACCAGAGAACCGGCAGAAAGGGTTGCCCCTGGATCGATTTTGGAAAAACACCAGGAGACGAGCCGGGAAAACGAAGGCATGGAGCATCCTCCCATCCCCAGGCCGTAGAGGAGAGCCCCTTCGCATCAGGTTCGGGGCCAACGCCGTTGCCATTCATTCGGGGACCACCCTCTCTGAGAGTCCGAACACCTGGCCGGTCTCCAATTCATGCATTTTTTTTTTTCTTCTGTCTGGCCATGGCGAGCCGATTTGGAATATTCACGGCACCACTTCCCGGACCACTCGACGGGAGACCGAGTGGAATCCCCCTCACCTCCGCCAGGGTACACGGCGATGGCAGCAGAGACGGCTTGGGGCAGCGGATCGCACCTGGGTCCTACCTCGAGACGAGCGAGCAACTTGGAGACATCCGATTCCGTGGACGTTAGTGTTAAGTGTAACGCTTTTCTTATGCCCTCTTTCCCGCGGACTTGGTCTTGCCGTGTTTCTTCCGATACGGCGACCCACCACGGCCGATTGTGGTGAGATGCTTACCCCAGTTTCTCGTTTCTCCCTGCTATTCGCGTCGCGCATTTATGCTCTTTATCTTTTTTTCCTCCCCTCTTCCCTGATCGCTTCCCATCAACACACAGACGGGGAAAAGAACCAAGGAAGCATGAGGAGAAGGGGTAAAAATTAAGAGCGAAAGACAAGACTGGGGAGGACAGGAGAGAGAGTCGCTCCTGCCGGTAGAAACAAGGCAAAGGGACCGTGCAACCCGCTGATGATCGACGTCGAACCAGAGGCTGATACAGTCGAACGAGCGGGACAGGACGGATCTTGATCTATCCATTCGAACATCACTTTCGGGCTTATATCCAACACACTTATTCTTCGGTCCTTTCCTGCCATTGCTACTTAACCTAGATTTGGGGCTAAAAGGGAAAACCCGTCTATACGTGGATGGGAATGGGGATGGTTGGGGAGAAGAAGAGTGTGTGCGACCAACCCCAGTTTGTGCCCCCCTCTTCCCCCCTCCCCCGCCCTCTCACTTTCCGATCTTCCCTTTTTTCCATCTTTTTTTCTTCTTTCCTGTAGGAAATCGAAGTGTGGTGCGTCCCCGTCATGTGTTTTTTTGAGTGTCCGAGCCAATTTTCTCTTTTCCTGCCCTCTTTCTATTCCCATCTTCACCCGAGGGCCCGAGCGGTTCCTGTGGCTGTCGGATCTTCTGTGTCGCACAGCAGGGCAACCGGCAGGCTCTCCATGTCTCCGTAGACGTGTCCTGAACTGGGCAGAAGAACACAGACTTTGCATTGGAGTGGTGCGCGTGCGTCTCTGCCTAGACAGACATGTGTGCCTACATATGTCGGCCATCCTAGCGAGACGAAGAGAGGAGAGAGAGACAACGGGGTAGCGGGCCATTCCTGCTGTACATGCATGTAAATACGGCCCGCTGTTGCTGGCCACAGACAAGAGGAGCGGGAGATACACACTTCCCGCGCGCAATACATAGGCGGATTTGGTGGTTGTATCGTATGGCTAACCTTGAATGAGACGCACGTATATATATTTATCAATTGATGTCTTGAAGATATTTCAATCAGATAAGACACCCAAACAGTTCCCTCCCCCCCCAATTCGGCTCCTCTCCGAAGACGAGATCACGTCAACGAGCTCCATTTGACTATGGCACGATGTCTAATCCAGCCGTCCCTTGTCGAAATTGCTGTCTAATGCTGTCTAATTCTGTCTCTTAGCCACGTCGAGATCCAGGAAAGGGTGGAGGGGTATTACTATCTCATTCTCAGTCAGAGGCGGGCTCTAATATTGGATACCCAACAATATCTCACACCCTCTTCCCCGCCATTTACTTCCTCTGCCCCTCCCTCTGGGGAACATTTCGTGTGGACAGCTGAAAGCGGACGGACGTAAGAATCAACCACATGCGTCACCGATCTACGTCTCCCGAATCTATTCGAGGAATCACATGGACGCAGTACTCACACTAAGTGAAACAATTGGCAGGAAAATAAAAAAAAGTGTTGTGTGGTCTCAATGCAAAAGCCATGCATGGTGACCTGAGGGCATCGCAAGGGGATATGCCCTAACGATTTCGCCCACCACGGTCCTACGGTCCACCAGCCACATTTCCCTGGGCGGAGGAAGGACCTGGGAAACACCCCGAACTTAATCCCAAGAGGGAGGGGGTTGTTCGATTCGGCTTGCGTTCCGGCCGTCCTGCAGTCCGCTTTTTGAGATGGTGGGTTGGATGGTGGATAAGGGGGACGAACGGCCTGGGCTAGGAGACCGTCGCCGAACTAGAATTGTTGAGAGACCTTCCCGGAAGGAAGCCGCGGACCCGCTACTGCCAGGGGTCGAGGCAGGACCGCAACAGCAAGCATAGCTACATCTTGGAGGCAGAGAGGAGCCGAAAAAGTAGGTGTGATACTTGCAGATGGCCGAATCCTACGAGTACATGTAGATCGATCCCCATCGAGGAAAGCGAGAAAAAGACGTATGGCAGCATCTGGCATCATTCGTCTTCTTCCGTTCGCTTTCAAACAGGCGGTGATGGTCGGGGTGGATCTTGGCGGAGCAGAGAGCCCGAAGCATGTCATCCATCTGGCCTCTCCGATCTCTGTGGTTGATGGTGGATCCTGCGTGGACAAGTCATCACCGCTCATGGTCAGGCCCATCCATGTCCGTACATATGGTAGCAATGCTCTCTCACGTACATTTCCCGCCGATTGCCAGTCCCGCATCTTCAACACCGACATTCGACATTCCAAGTAAAAAATTCAGAGCCGCAAGATTTTCTACCACCCTGGAGAGGCCTACAAGGATTGTTGGAAACTGCTTAATGGGTCCCGTGTCCACCCGAATGCTTGTCAGAAATGCAGAGCAAGGGTTATTCTGCAAGTAGGGGGGGCTGGCTGCAAAAAGAATGGAAGCACAACAGCGGTGAACAGACATTGCGAAGCAAATTGTTTGCACATTCGTGATTCAATGGCCGACGATGGATGCCAGATCTGGGCGTTCGCCCTCTTCAATGCAGGGCGCACATCCAATTCGAGTTCTTTGCCCCTTAATTCTGATACTTCGTAAACACCAATAGCGAATTCTAATAGTCGTTTACGAAGAAGTGGCTTCGAGGGAGGAAAAAAAACCTACCCTTGCGACCCGTGCCGTCGGGAAAGTCCACCATCCCATCCATTGAGGGTCGCTAGAAGCGCCACCTGTTCGGATCAGGGATCATCATCTCAGATTAGGAATGGCGAAAAAGTCGTCTGGACTGCCATATTGGGTCCCTCTTTCATGCCTTGACCAGGGGTAATTTTTCTGAATGCCGAGAATATTCACCATATCTGAGCGGAGACCCTTGCTCGGCCAGGCCTTTTCACCGTCATTTTGAGGGAGAAAAAAGCTTGCGGTTGATGGTCCTTGCTCGGGGTTCCGGTAGTGGTCCTCTTACATGAAGTGAGTACTCACAGACGAAGCATTGGGGTGTAATTCATCCCTCGGAGAGGGTTTGTATTGTATTGCTGGACATAGAGAAAACTAACTCCTTGTATTTCGTAGTACAAGCAAGAACCCGAAAAGCGTGGGAGAAGGAAAAGAAAACTGGACAGGCGAAGATCTGCAAGGGTTCGAGTTCCAGCTCAAATTCGATACTTCGAGAAGGATACACAAATGTGACCGAGATGCCGCATTTGGCTCACCAATCCGTGATTAAGGCGTGTACCCGTTTAGAGGCCATGCTGATATCCCAAAGTCTAGGGCATAATATCATTTCTTCGGGTCGAATGAAGGAGACCAGGGGTGTCCGACAAGGGCAAACAGAGGTCGGCCAGCCATATGGCCCATATTGGCCTCAAGCTTCCCGGCTCGCCCGAGAGTTGGATTCCGGATGGAACATTCTTCCCAATGATACCGATCAAATCTCTTTGCACCCCTGCTAGTTCCCTGCTTCCACCCCTATATTCCTTCCTTGTCCACGTCGGATTTCCACAGATTGCGATTTATCGGTTGGTCCTGCGGCAAAAAACAAGGGACTCTTTTTCGTTTGTCCCTTCGGACTTTGCCCCTCCATCAATTGAGGAAAAAAAAAAAAAAGATGAACCCCGCGCCGTCTGCTGACGTCCGGGAGAGTGTCTTCGTTTGCGGCTTTCATGAGCTTCTGGAAGCTCAATTGTCATCCGCGATGATCTGCCCAAGCATCTGAGGGTTGCAGCTCGAACCTTCCGAGGAATCTCCTTAATGTTACAGTGCACACAGTACAGACTAGTGAGTGCGTATACACTACACTAAAACTACACTAGTGTAGGGTCGGTAGTGTTTGTACCTCTCACCTTTTCGGTGGGGTTCCTCATGTGTTTCGACGCTAATGACCTGGACACCCAAAACAGTGTGTAGCTCTCCAACGCACAGTAGCGCGATGGCACCTTTCCTGCTCTCGTGGTGCTGTGACGCTAGCACTGCTAGCACCTTGGAGCTGTTACGCCTCGGTGATCAGAGCTATGCTGGGGCGTATAGTGCGAGCACTAGACCATCATACTGTAGAATTGACCCCGCCATTTTCTTCCTTAGCACCACCAAAAAGCTGGGTCTCGGCTCAAAATTTCTTGATTCCCCACTGACGAAGACCTCATTAAGCCCGAAAAGAGAGCTTGCAGCATTCGGGATTATGGGGTAATACACAATGGGACATAAGATGACCCAATTTACCTCGTAAACGTGTCTCTCTGGACAAATTTGGAAAGAGGGAAGGGAAGCAGGCAAGAATGTAATGACGGGACGGCAGAGATGGGGCGTTCTCGGGAGGCGGCCTGTATAATAGCAGGCGTGTGTAATTATGGGATTACGGCACAAACGACAACTCTTTCCCGACGGAAATTAGAGCCTTCATATCACGTCCAGAGAAGGCAGGAAATGAGAAAAAGAAAGAGTAGGGGGTAAAAAAAAGAAAAAGAAAAGAGAAGAAGAAGAAAAATTCAATATACTGAGACCAAAGACGTGTCCGTTTCGTGTGGCACTTCGTGGACAAGGAAGAACGAAAAGCCCTAAGACGTGGACGTCCAAGGGCCTCCCCCGCATAATCCGGTTGCCCGCCCTCTTGTCGTCTGGTGTCCACTGTCCACAGCCCAGCAACAGGCATCCCAGACTTTCGTAATCGGCGGCTCTGTTGGAGTCACCAGACCTCGATGGGATAATTCATTTCTTGGACTTGGGGGCAGGTGACGGGTAACTGAGAGCAGGGCCGAACCAAACAATTGATGCGCTCGCTCCCGAGGTGCAGGATCATAGTATGATTCCTGTGCGTGAAGCTACAGGAAGCTCGAATCAGGGCAATGTCTCGACGTTGTTCATTGCTCAACTGGGAAAGGAGGGAGGGGAGAGGGGCAAGGAGATGGGGCAAAAATGCCAGACTGGGATAGTGGGGTCCAGCTTCACCTCGAAATTTGATGTATCTTGTACCTTTGTACAAGAGACCGAGTACAAAGGACTTGTCCACGCATCGCACATTTCGAACTTCGACTCTTTTTGTCCCTTGCGACCAACTGGAAGACCGAGGTCCTTGCTGCTGAACAGGAAAATACGATAAATGCCCAGCCTCGATTTGCATGCCAACGAACTGACCTGACCAGGGGTGGCAGTGGTCGGAGGGAATCCACACACACCTTTCTTTTGCCCTGCTGCAGGCTCTAACGATCCCTATTCATCTGTTGGATGACAGAGATCAGGGATCAAAGATCAGGAGGGAATAGGAGTCGGACATTGTTGGTCAAATGCCTCGCCTCCCAAAAGCCTCAACTCGCTTGCGTTCGTCTTATACGATGGCAATTGCCCCTCTGTTTACATCCATGAAGTTAAACTTTCGCATGAGCGCATGACAGGGTTCCTAAACTTATTTTCCTTCTTTGTGGCTTCATTTACCCCTCCAAAAATGCCCCTCGTCTTCTTTCCACGTTTCGTCATAACCCCAATGTTCCCTTCTCGAGCTCCTCAAACTCAAAATAGCTCGGTGCCTTGGTCGCACAGTGGCGTTTTTTGGTCCCTTTTTGGTGCCTTCTTCGGTGTGAAACGTGCTGTTAGTCTATACCTTCCCGAAGAATGGCCTCGAAAAGGGGGGCCAGACATCGAGAAACAAAGGGGTCCCACAAAATCCAGAGAGAATGAACGGGTGAACCATTGACACCGAAGCACGAAGTATTCTGCTCTCACCTACGAAGGAAATCAGAGGGACCATATCCCAATCAATTTTTTGCGTCGTCCCAAAGAAGACATTGAGAGCTAGACAGGGAGTCAGATACCAATAGTTGCGTCCTTTTGGGGCGAGTGCTACGTATCTGATGTACCCCAACTGAGCACTTGGATGTGGATGAGCAACGAGGTGCTCGGCTGCGCTTCGCTTGTCTTGTCAACCAGTACATCCCTTGCACTAGGTGACGGGTACGGACACGGGGACTTGTGCGGGAAACTCGGGCTCCCGCTGGTTGAATGAGTTATAAACTGATCCAAGAACATCGAAATGATTGAGACCCACGAGTCCACTACTTCGTACAGTGTGGTCGTCGCTGATCTGGGAGTTTGGCCGGAGAACCATGTCATAAGTTGCCCGCTAATATGGGTGTCATCTTGTCTACGCCCATATGACTCTCTACGAAGTACAGTGCAGACAGGGACACGTACCTGGTAGGAGTGTGCCAGGTCGTGTACGAAAGTCTTAGTGTGCGAGGCGACTTAAACTAGTCATGTCACAACCACCTTCAGCTCCACGCGTAACCAGCGGCGCCTCGGGCCTATGGGGCGCGTTGCCCCAGGTATAAGATACATTGACACGCTCTCGGTTCTGACTAGCCCGCTTCGTAGCCTCTTGACCCAAGTATACAAGTAATGTACGAAGTACACTTATATGTATCAGTGTAGGAGCTTGGCGGACACGGAGCGGAGCCCCCAGGCTAAACTAAAGGGGGAAATTTGAGTACCCTCTTTTGATCTACATTAACGAAGTCTGGGAGGTAGTGTACAATTATGTATCCATAAACTAATACAATCCAGCGCAATTTCACTTCCCACCCCCCAAGCAACCGGCAACGCCCATTGCCATCCGCGTTGGCGTTGGTCTTGGAACACCACCCTCCACTTTCTCCAGATCTCTGCGATGGTCTATCCACGCATGCTTTTTCCTCTTATCCCCCTTCTTTTCTCGATATACCACACATTCTCCTGGAGAGTAATATTAGATGAAAAATTTTCCTTCGTCTCTACCCCTGTATTGCCCCTGGCTGTATCAAAAATAGCACACCCTTCTTCCTTGCTTCTCAGCCGAAGAAGAGATCAGATATTTTGTTCGGGAATGAAGGAATGCGATCGAGATGATACGCAGCCGTTCCAGTCCGAGGTCGTAGTAGTACGGAATAATAGTGTGCGTCCTGCTGAAAGCCTCCTATCGAATTGTCCACGCAATATCCACGAGTGAGTGTGTGCGTCGCATCCGTCCCTCCGTCCCTCCTATTCCTTTCCCTTTTTCCTTGATCAACCTCGGTCGCCTGTCCATCCTTTGATTTGTACTGCTTGTAGTTGACCTGTGCGTGCAATTGCCATCGACCCTTTCGTTCCATCGCGCAACTTTTTTTTTTTATTATTTTTCCCTCCCCCGCCCCCTCCTTCTCCCCGCAATCAAAAATCCCAGTCGACAGGCAGAAAATCGATGTCCTGGCTCCGAGAAATGGCGGAGCCACCCTTCTTTTACTCTCATGCTGCTAATATGTGGACGAAAAGAGGGAACCCGTTTTCGGTATTGTGTCATTGGACCTAATGGTTAGGAAATATGGCGCTGTGAGCTAGTAGCTTCCTGCAGTGTAGCAGAACTACCAAGCATTGAAGAAGGGCGAGCGAGTCGTGGGATGGAGGCGAAGATGCCACTTCTCCCGTTCCCCGCTGCAGTCGAGAAAAGACAGCCCCGCAATGCTCTTCCAACAGCTTTTAGTGCGCTGCTCCGCGCAGAGTGTGGTGATGGACGAAAGTCGCGAAAAGGGTACAAGGCCGAAGTCAGGCCAAGCAGGAGCTGCGCGTGTAATTGGGTGTATGGGGTACAAGACCCGTGCTAGGACAAAACGGGCGAGACCAAACGGAGACGGTGCAATGGCCTGCGAAGTAGTGGATGCGGGAGTGGAGTGGTTGCTCGGGACGAAGCACTTCAAGTGCTTGTCCTCGTAGGCCCAGCTCAGTGGGCGCAATCAGGACTACCAAGGTTCCAGCTGCCAAAACAAGCAATCCCGGCGCCACAGTACAAAGAGACGAAGTAGCTGTCAGTCTCAAACACGGCATTCCCTGTTCGAAATTGGGTATCAGGTACAAATTGTCAGGTACCACCAGCCTCCCGTGACAACCCCTGTTCTCGTGGTAATTGGGCAAAGGGATGCCAATGAATGCGTGAATGTCGTGTCCAGGATAATCGCTGCCGAGGTACCTCGTACCGGAATGCCAAACAGAATGTACTCCGTATTACTCAGTGACCAAAGTACCCTCGTTCCTCCCACCCCTCCAAACCAGCACATTGGTTTTTCGCTCCCTCCACTGAGAAGGTAACTTCTCGTGCTGTGTCTGCGTCTGTGTCGCTGTCCTGGTCACTCTGCTCTCTGGGTGGCTCCTTCCCACCCCAAGCCCACGCCCCTCCCTCTGCCAGATTTCCAGAAAATATCCCCCCCCCCCCACCCCCTTTCAACTTTCCCATCCATCTCCCCTTCTCGACAATCCTCATCTTCACCATCCATCTGCGCCCATCATATCATCGTCTTGCGGTCGTTTTTAAACCCTCGACGTCTGCCTTCTAATTGCCTTGTCGACTGAAGACAAGTCCTCAACGACACTCCTTCCCGTCGGAAATCCCCCCTCTCGCAACACATCACCAGTTTTCCACCTAAAGCTTTTCTTCGGAATCTTCGTCCCTAATACCACACCCCTTCACCTTTTCCCCCCTCCCCCTCTCCCCCATTCAATAATATTGGTTCCATGACCAGAATATCGACAAATCCAATGATCAGCTACACAATCGAGTCTACCGAAGACGCACTTTAAATCCCACGGGAGCGCGTGCGAGCGAGGAGCCCACCCTAGTCAGGCGATTTCAACCATCGTGCTGAGTTGCGTCGGCCGTTTCTTGGAGAGCAGAGAACATTGTTGAGACAATCACGAACCACCACACATTGCGCTACGGCTATCGAGAGATAATCCACCTGTTGCCATCGTACATCCTCTACGACAACAGTCCATCATCCCATCAATCCATTTCACAAGATGCCCGGCGCAAGCGTGGCGACCCTGCCCCCAGCGGCAGCATCAACAACTGCGCCTAGGAAAACTTCACTCGCGCCAGAGCGGAAATACAAATGCCAATTCTGTAACAGAGCTTTTAGCAGGAGTGAACACCGCAGCAGGCACGAGCGATCACGTATGTTTCGTTTCTTTCTCTCTTACCGGAGGATTATAGTTCCCCCCCCCTTCAAACTAAACGTCCTTGAGGGGTAGCACACTACACTAAGGACGAGCTTCCCCCGCTCATCCGATTCGAACTACCGACCCCCTCTTGGGCCACGAGACCTATCCATCCATCAAAGAAAACCCCTCTAGTATCATTGTAGCGGCCTTTTCGATGCTTTTTTGTGCCCTATTCTTGCAACGAACTGACATGTTGTGATTTTTTTTTTAGACACCAAGGAACGACCATTCAAGTGCATGAAGTGCAGAAGCACTTTCGTGCGACGCGACCTCCTCCTTCGACACGACCGAACAGTGCACGCCAAAGACGGCGGCATTCCCCTCCACAGCGATGGCAAGCGCCGTGCCGGTCCCAAGACGAGGGCCATTGCCGCTCCCTCCAAGCCGGCCATTGCCATTGACACAGCCACGATAGAGCAGCAACAGATGGAAACCTCTGGCGATGCCATCTTCGACGTCGAGGCTGCCGCCATGCTCGTTGCGGATCTCTCGCGTGCCGGATCTTATGAGGGCAGCAACTCCATGGACTACACTTCGACGAACATGGAGCAGACCGTGACCTACCCCTCGGGCGCTATTGCCATCCCCCAAGCTCAGCAGGTCCAGTGGGACAATTTCATGCCCCAGTCCATCTCCGAGGCCAAGGCGCACTCCATCACCTCTAGCACCTCTGGATCATTCGAGTCTCGGCAGTCCTTCAGCAGTTCTAGCACTGTGCACCCCCACGCCAGCAACCTTCTCTCGATTAGCGGCCAGAGCTGCAACGGTCTTGTCCCTGCCCTTCAGTCCATGATCAACTCGCTGCCTCGGTCTGGCGCCAACACGCCTGTGCCTCAATCACCCAGTGTCCTTTCTAATGCCAATGCAGGATTCAGGGCGCCTCAGGTCAACAGTGATGACGAACGTAACATGATCCTGGACAACATTCGCGCGCACGACACGGAACGTGCAATCCCCGAGGGCTTCAGGCTCCCCAGCCAAGCTTCACTGAACCGCTACCTGTCGACGTACTTTGGCCACTTCCACCATCACTTGCCGTTCCTGCACCCTGCCTCCTTCAACCCCACCCAGGTCTCGCCTCCCTTGTTGCTCGCTGTGCTGAGCATAGGTGCTCTGTACGCGTTCGACCAGGACCAGGCCTATCTGCTCCACATCGGATCCAAGATTCTTGTGAACCAGTTCCTCCAGCACAAGGAGAACTTCAGTTCCCGCAAGGTACCTCTCTGGACGATGCAGAGCTCTCTGCTCAACATGATCTTTGCCAGCTGGAGCGGTGACCCGAAGGGATTGGAGTGGGCCTGCTCGATTAAGAGTCTGCTGGCAAACATGGTGGCGGGTAACCGGTACGAACTGAAGTTGCGCCAAGAAGCACGTGGAGACAAGCAGCCCACTCGCGCCGAGTGGGTTGAGGACGAAGGCTGCCGCCGAACGTACTACGCCGTCTACATCTTCTTTGGCCTGCTCACGCTCACTTACAACCACACTCCGGCGATTAATTTCAATGAATTTGAGGACCTCCAGCTTCCCTCTACCGAGGCGCTTTGGAACCTCAAGGTCGCCGATGAGGCTTCGTGGAAGGAGCAGCTCGCCAACAGCACTGCGGCCACCTTTATGGAGGCGCACGACAATCTCTTCCAGGGCGAGAAGATTCGGTACAGCGCGTTCGCTACCCGTGTTATGATCAACGCGCTGTTCCTCGAAGTGTGGTACCACAAGCGCAGCCCCGAGGCTCTTCAAGACGTTGTGACCGAGTACAAGCTCCGTCTCGCGCTCGAGACCTGGGAGAAGTCGCTCGACCTCTGCGAGCCAGAGGCAGTGATCATCCCGCTCAGTGCGCCGCACAAGGGCCACCCGCTCTTGTTCAACGCGACGGCTATGTACCGCAACGCCCGCGCCCGTCTCGAGGTTGACCTCAAGGCTGTTCAGGAGGCCCTCCGATACCACGACTCGTACGAGGTAGCGGCGGCCATGTCCCATGCCAGGGATCGTGTGAAGCGCTCCAACGAGATGCTCAAGGTCATTCAAGAATGCTACAACTGCATTGAGACGGCCGTCATGCAGGGAGTCCGTTGGGTCGCGCGTACCTCGCCGACAAACTGGAGCGTCGAGCACCCGTTGTGCGGCATGGATCTCATGATCATCCTCTCGCTCTGGCTGTATCGTCTGGAACATGACGAGGAGCCTGCTACGCCTGAGGAACTGGCCATGTACAACAAGGTCCGCCAGCTCTTCGAGAGGGAGCTCGACGACCCTGCCTACGCCTCGCAGCTCAGCTCTGTCGTTGCCAAGCTTTGGGGATCGATGTTGGATGAAGTGGTTGTTTGGGGGTAAGTTCTAGTTGTCCTCGTTTAATCCTATGTCACTACCGCTGCTAACGTTTTACTTTTCAACAGCATCACCCGTCTCATCGGTGAATCCTTCCGACACCACTCTCAAGCCCTAGTTGGCTATGTTGACGACATTGAAGCGTCCTCGAATGCTTCGACACCTTCGATGATTTCGCAAGGTGCCGACGAGGATAGCGTGTATTAGTGACGACAGAGCAAATGATTCCCGTTTTTTTCTTCTTCTTTTTATCATTTCCTTTCTTTCCTATTCTCTTTCCTAAAGTCTGGACCGCAATGCGTTCGATTCCCAGTGATTTACTTTGCGTATGCGGCGGGCTTTCTCCTTGTGTCATTTTCTTTTTTCTCCTTGCATATACCTCTCTGTTACTTGGATTTTGGGTCTTTCCAGCTTGTGTTTAAGTTTCCTTATGTTTCCTTGCGTCTCTACTCAGTATCTCCTTGTTTTCCTTGTTTCCTTTGTGGTCTAGTCATCGTTTCTCTCTTATTTTCTATTTCAGCGCAAGGCGGAAAGGCGTGCGGGTCGGTCGGAGTTGGCTGCTTTAGATCTCTCCGTAAAACCCTCGTAGGCTCGGGGTCCCCTCCGTTTGGTTGTCCAAGCTCTAATGGCGATATCGGGCGCTACGAGAGGACTACGGGAGGTCGATTCTACCTTGTGTTCGCATACAGTCTCGGCATTATCATGGTTGGTGAATTTCATACTTTTGGGGGTTTTCCAGGGAAGCAAATAGGTCAGGAAATTTGGACCACAGGACGGACTTTACAGGAACAGTACAAAGGGTCCTGCTTGTGTGGGCAACTTGGGTTATAACAAGCGCGGCGTGCAATAGACAGCGGCGCTACCTAATGACCTGCGTGAGCAGGGAATGTTGGCTGGTCCATAATTGGGTTTCTCGTCGGATTTTTCCTATTTCTCTTCTTCGAACACTCTTTGTTTCTCTCTTCTCTTTTTCCTTCTTTCCTTTTTACTCTTTTCGACTACTCTTCTCTCCTGTGTTTTTATTAGTTTGAGAAACCTTTACCGATCTATTAATCTCTTGTTACAATTACCTGGATCTCGCGCTCTCTCTCTCTCTCTCTGGTTCCATTTCTTACTGCTCCTTTACTTGTCTATATCGTTTCGTATGCGATTTTTTGCCCTTCTTCTTTGGACCCGTTTCTGTTTTAGCCGAAGCGTTTTTAACTCTTAGGGTCGCCTCTCCTTATATTTGATCTCTTTGTCGTTCCGTCTTCGTTTCTTGGTCTCCGTTTCTTCTCATTTCTTCTCTTCTTCTCGTCTCTTACCTGTCTAAGCGTTGTCGTTATTTTTTCATTCTCCCTTCTTCCTTTTTCTCTCGAAGTTCCTTCCTCCTTTGTTAGATACCTTTGTCAGGATACAAGCAGGCAGATTGTCTTATTACCACACCCGGCAGCAGCAGGGCAACCTGGGATTCGATGCTGTCCGCGCTCTTTACGTCTTTTGTTTTTCTTTTGGACTTTCCCCAACCAGTTGGTTATTGGATCTTTCCATGGTGGGGGAAGGGAAAGAAATATTGAGCGAGAAAGGGCGAGGTCAAGTGGGGGAGTTGGATGTGCAGGGAAGTTATGGTAGGCCATTGTACTCAATGTTTCTTTCCTCGATTGCGAAGGAACACTTGAGCGCAAAGCCGCGGATGTTCTTCTCGGGGAAATTGATACTTGGATGGAAGGGATACCTTTATTTTTATTTTTTATTTTTTTTGCTTTTCTTTTATTTCTAATTCCACTCATCTTTCCTTTGTCTTTCATTTCGTATTTTTCTCAAATCTCCTTGCGCATTTGGCAAAAGCGCATCGTGTATAGATATTAAGCAGCGTCTTTGTTGGCGAGTCCTATAGCATTTTTCTAGCAATAACCGCCAGGGTTTTCTCTGCTCCAATTGTTCCTCTCCCGTCTTTTTTCCATTGCGTGAAGTGCAAGTGTCTTTGTTGGTATCGTAGACATGCGTAGCTGGGGTTATGCTCTTCCTTCCTCAACAGTCGTAATCGGGTAATCTACATTGAATCGCGTATCTGGTTCACATGTTCCTGGGATGGTTCCCCCGCCCATGAGATCGTACCACTTTTGCCCACTCGGACGCCAACCTTGTCTCGGGAAGGAGGAGCCTCACAGGGGGCCATGGGATGTAGATGAAAGTAGACCTCGGTACCAGATAATATGGTGCGAGCAGTGCAGGCTGCAGTTTCCAGGCCTCGACGAATTGCAGGGAAGGTATTCTTCATTGAGGAAGGCATTTCTGGACTGGGGGTTCGTAGCTTCCCCAGACTGGGGGACGGAAACGCGGAGATTAAGAGGCTTGTATCGAGTAGACTTCGCCAAGTATCCTCCTTGCCCCGGTCGTGCGGTAATTACGAAGTCTTGCTTGGTAAAGTTGTATTGATCCTGGCCAGAGCTTTTCGAATGGTGCAGTGTATGCTGGTAGCAGCTGTCGCTCAGATCGATTTGGTGTTCGTCCAAATGTCCATCGGCCGAAATAATATCAAGCAGTTCGTCAGGACTCTTGCAACGCAGCGAGAAGCTATTATAGGCCGGTCATAAGCCGTCAGGTGTGTAGACGAACACGAGTGGAGATAAAAACAACCATGAAGGAAGGTCGAGTCCATGAGCTGTCTCCGGGAGGGCCTTCGGAGGCCAGCCCGTCCTCAGGTTCCTTCCGCTTCCGAAGGGACGGCTTTCGTATTCTCCGGGCTCCTTCTCTTGACGCGAATTGCTTCCTGCCTCCCCGTCCTCGACAAGGCTGGTTCTTTCCCGCTACAATAGGGAGCATCAACTGCTATCTTCCTGGTGCCTACCTGGAGATGCACTTACAGAAAGTTGCCTTGGCTTATCTTTGGACCCGAAGCTATTCTTTCCTCCAACATGGAGAGTCTGAGGACTTGCTACTGCCTCGCTGTGAGAAGCGGAGAGGGAGTTGTTTTGTTGAGATCCTGTCATCTCCAAGATTCTCCTCTCTCCTCTCTTCTTCTCAGTTTTTCTTCATCTCTTCCATTCTGCACCCAAACTTTCAATTGCTGTCTATAATCATCTTCTCATTTTTGGACTCTACACGCACTTAGCCTCCATATATCCACCACCAACATCATCACCGCTTATCTATCGCTGTTCGGCACTAATACCATTTCCCCATTGAGACTACGTGCTACTCGCCCTCTTCTTTGTCAGCCCTCTGGCTCTATTCACTGAAGCAACATCATCTGCAACGTGTGATTCTATCTCCAGTACCCTGTGATGCTTTTCGCCGAATTGAAAAGCGTTTGTGTCGCCGCCCTTGCGGCTTCGCTGGTCACGGCCGTCAAGGCTGACTGCGAATGTGGGTACGCTACAACCATTGGAGATAGCGCGGAGCCGAGTGTTTTCACGGAGCTCCTCGAGTCAGACTTCACACGTGTCAACGCCCTTGGCAGCGAAACCAATTGGTTGCTTCCCTCATTCAATGTGACCAAGGAGAAGACCAACGGCCTGTACGGGTTGAACTTCCGGCCCAGCAATGTCATTACCTTTAACAACAAGAAGAAGGCGCTGTGGACCCGTACCGAAGTCACGAAGCCCGTGGTCGCCTCGGGAGATGGGCTCGAGCTCGCCGTGAGCAGCAAGCTCGACCATGACATGGCATCTGTGGCCGAGTTGGATTCTCGGCGGGCCGATCTCAAATGGGGCTCGTACCGTACCAGCATGAAGTTGACGGACGTTCCCGGCACCTGTGCCGCCTTCTTTTGGGTGAGTGGAGAGCGATTGCTATTAAAGCCACGCAGCATCCTTCTTAACGGGGTACGGCATTTTACTGACCGAGGATGGTGAACAGTACTTCAACGAGACACAAGAGATTGACATGGAATTCCTCTCCAAGGAGTTTGATCCCAAGGCTGGCGTGTACCCTGTCAATCTCATCGTCCAATCTCCAAAAGCCACCGACAGCAGCTACGACGCTGTGAAGGCCGGAAATTTTATCCGTGCTGAGCTACCGTTCAATCCAACAACGGATTTCCACGAGTATCGGTTCGACTTCGTCCCAGGTGAGGTGCACTTTTACGCCGATGGCAAGGTTCTCGCCAAGATCCAGGGCGCAGCGATCCCCTCGAACTCTGGACATCTGATTCTCCAGCACTGGAGCAACGGCAACAACGTCTGGTCTGGCGGACCACCAGCAAAGGACACGTCCGTCTCGGTCAAGTACGTCAAGGCATACTTCAACTCTACCGACGCCGGACACCAGCATGCTTCGAATGTGAGGTGTGCTCAGGCCAAGGACAAGAAGAGCTCCGTGTGCGAGATCCCAGATGTCGCAGCGGACAAGTCGGCGGAAGACTTCTTCTTCGGCAAGCAGAGACTGAACCAGACGCTCAGCAGGGCCAGGTTCAACTTCACGAACTCAAGCCTCGACATGAATGCCCGGACCAGGACCAAGAGCGTGGAGGAGGAGGAGAAAGAGAAGAAGAAAAAGAAGGAGGAGGAAGGCAGCGCCGTCGTCTGGGACTCGACCCGAGCTGGCATGTTTGTTGTGTGGGCAATGGTTTCTTTCACGATGGTGTTTGTATTATAATTCCGGGTTACTATGCAGTCTTCCACCAACTGTCTAGCTTGCATTGTTGATGATGAAGGTTTAGGAACAATAATATCGTTTGGTCAGGTATGGACGGATGGCGGTGGAACCGCACCGATTGATGCACGAGTATGACGGATGGGGCTGGGAAGTTGGAACCGGGTTCGTTGCCATTTCTTATCACGGTGTTTATCGGAATCTGCCGGTCGGCGCCGCCCTGGTTCATCGGGGCAGGCACTGCACTGGCCACTATACCATTCGTTTTTATGCAGAATTTGGTGTATGCCCCATGAGAGGGCTGGCTTTCAATACAATAATGGTTTAGTTTACAATTGTCTCATGAGTACCAGAACATGTTTGTGAGTGGGTGGAGTGTACCACCAGTGTTATCGATAGGACGAAAGCATGATGGTGCCACTGTCACACGTCCGAGGTCAGGCGGGGTCTTCGTGCAGGTCCCCCGGATGAGGGTGACGGGCACCGCGCATAAATGATGGGAATGCGGGCAACGCGAGGCATGGTCACGTATACTCGGTACAAAGTCTAAGGCGAGACCGGAGCCTCGAAACAGCAAGGCCAGGGGGAGCCATGTGGTTGGAGAAAGTCAGTTGGATGGGGGATCAGGACGATTAGATTGTCCACGAGAGGATGGGGCGCGCTAGGAGAGGCTAGAACTGGATCAGAAATGGATGTGTTGAGGCGGACGACGCGGAATGGACAGAGAACGAGACGGGATTGGAGGGGGACCGGCAGGCCCCAATCCGGATTTTCCTGATTAATATTGAGACGGGCTGTCAGCTTGCAGCACGATGATTCAAAGCTGACATTTTTGATGGGGGAAGAGGAGGAGGGGGAGGGGCGAGAGGGATGGGGATGGGGAGGATCTAAAGTAGGAGCAATACCTCATTCTGCATGAGGGGAGAGGGGTGGGATGATGGACCCTCAGCGCTCTCTCCTCTTATAAGACGGATGGGATGCCCCGGGTTTTTTCTTTTCTGCTGTATCTCGTGTTTACATTTTATTGCTACCATTTTTGTCGATCTCAACAAACATAAACTACGATTACTTGGTTTCCGTTGGATATAGCTGGAAAAAAATCACATTTGCGCTCCCGTTTTACGGCCTCGGACATTGTATCCTTTCGGAATCGAATTTTTTTGAAATAAAAGACGGCACCGGAGTTTTCGGGCCCCACCGTTGCGATCAATTCGGGTTCTTGGCATTTTTCTACGGAGGTTGATATACGAAGTGCACTCAAGAACTTTTTTTTTTCATAACCGACATTACTGAAGGCAGGAAATAAAGAAGAAGAAGAAGAAGCATGGATACGCGACGAGAAGCAGATAAGAGGACGGAGGAGGTGGTGAGGAAGCCGGAGGCTGTTGCGAAGAGGACTGAGATGAGGGTCCTAGATGAACAGCCTGTAAGCTTTTCGTTTTTATTTTATTTTATTTTCTTTCTTTCTTTCTTTCTTGCTTCTTCTTTCTTGGAATATGTGGAACGAACGGATAGGCTGACTTGGCGATTTGGGTATGTCAGAGACCTCAGGAGCCGATGAGCATGAGCGCCGGTGGTGACAAGGGACGGTTGAGGGGTGGCGGCGATACAGGTGTAAGTGTCCTTTGTTCCTTATTTCTTCTTCTTTCCTTTTCTTCTCTTCTTTCGTTTGATCAAGAGACGATCTCGGAACTGACGGAACTCGCATCGATAGGCCATTTGCTGCGGGATATGCGCCGGTCTCGCCTGTTTCGAATGTCTTGACTGCTGCTGCTAAAGCGAGTTTGACCATGGGGAAGAGAAACTCTTTTGCTTTGAGTTTTCCTTCTTTTACGTCTTTTGGGTAATAATACTGGCGATGCTGGATTGGGGGACATATCCTGCCCCTATATCGAGGCCGCTACGGAAGGGCCAAAAAAGAGAAAGAAAATCAACAAAAAAAAAAAAAACAGAGACGATTCTTTCGAGTGGATGGACCTGAGAAGGTATCTCATCATAGGTATTTTCGCCAGGGTCCTGTTGGAGTCTTTGGTTATCATTCTGGATAGTCGCTATTCGGCTTGCTTTTTTTGAATTGGAACTATGAATTACAAAGTTTTAATAATTGTTTCTCTTTGCTCGAATAGACATGAATCTTCTGTGGGATGGGTCATGAGAACTTGATTCCTACAACTGGAAACTAGCCATCGCGTCTCTTTCTATAGATATTTCTATATAGCAACGCGGGAACTAGATCTGCCCTTAACCAGCGTGTTTCGTCGAGCTCGAGAAGCGGGACTTTGCCATCAACGCCTCACTCGAGATGGCTTCGCGTACCAACAGTATCAGTAACAGTTGATAGCCACCGTTCGCAGCGGTGTGTCAGTGTCAGAGTCAATGGTTCTTCTCATCGAAGCAGCCGGTGCCCTTGATCCCCACGCCAAAGTAATTATCCAATAGGCGGCCATCGTCATAGCCAAACTACCCGCGGAATGGCGGAAAGAAAGCGACACGGTGGGCGTCTACTTGTAGGCGCGCATCTTTTCCAGATACTCAATCGACCTACCTAGCCTCTCCCCCCGGGGGAATTTTGAGGAATGACCTGACTCATTTCAGTTTTCGCCATGTCTCGTCCGGCGCGCCAAGTCCCGCAGTTGGCCCCTCAAGACAACAACTCGTCATCTGGTTGGTAACTCTGCTAGAGGGATCGCGAAGCCGATGCCCTTTCTGTTTGTTCTCTACTACTGAGGAACCAAGCTGCTCAAGTAGCTGACTGTCCATTTAGGCGCATCGTGCTCTCGCTTACCCCAGGCCGAATTACCTCAAAGCCAACAGTAGGTTTATTTCTTTCCGCCCCTCCCGAAAACAACCGTCGCCACAATCTTGTCGGAAGCGAATCCATGCCCGGGCCGTCAATCAACGGCGCAGTAGTGGCCTTCCTCCTCGGAGGCTGCGCGTAGTAAAGATCCGCCTCGCGGAAAGAGTAGTCATTCCACCGCGGTCCAAGAGGAACTCTTCGGAAGTCCTCTGGCCTGGTCTCGGACGTGCTGGAGGGCGGAGAGCTTTCGGAGGCAGAGGTAGTTGTTGTGGTAGATTCGCTCGCGTGGGATGCGGATAGCCCGTGTCGGTGATTGTGGGATATGGGCGTCGATGGGGACGAGGGCGGGTTTGGCCTCCCGCGGCTGTTTCCGTAATCTATTGACAGCTGTAGGGATGGCGATCTAGGTGGACGGTAGAAGCGAGAGGGGCCTGTTGTGGAGGCGGTGTCGATGTGGAGTGTGCTGGGGGTGCCCGGGCGGAGAGCGGGGTGAAGACTGATTTCTGGGCAGCCGAGGGCGGCTGGGCTACTGCTGTTCACGACGGCAGCTGAGAGGTTCATATTGGAAATTTCACGGCGTCTAAGCTGGCGAAGGCCATAAACCTATATAATGGAGAACAGAGTTAACATTTGGCAGGCGGCAAGACGAGATAAGAAAAAAAAAAAAAAACCATGTAGGAAAGGCGAACCTCGGGACGCTCTGCATTCAGGCGGTCGATGCATAGTCTCCAGAGATGACGACCAGCAGGAACGAAGAAAAAGAAGAAGAGAACCAGCGCATGCACACAAAGTATCCCATAAGCAATAGAATCCTTAACCCGAAACGAAGCCACGCCAGGCAAGAAAACAATCATCAGCGACAAGACGACCAGCCTCACGAATGCGCAACCCACGCCAACCGAAAGGACATCGTACGTCTGGAGGCTGAAGATGCTAACCAAGAGGAACAGTTCGCAAGCGATGAGGAGAAAGATCTGCGCGACGGAGGAAATCTGCAGGCCGCCGATGACCACGCCGCGGATGAAGTTGAGGACGAAGAGGATCAAAACAAAGGACGTCTCGGCGGATCGGGTGGACGCGGAGTCGGAGTCGAGCCGGCTATATTGCTTGGAGTTATCGAAGACGAGGACGCCTAGGCTGCGGGTCGGGATCTGCCAGAGGAGCCAAGCGAAGGCGGCGGCGATTAGGAGGAGGAAGCTGCAGGCGAGCGCTGTGTGGTAGGTGGGGAAGAGGGCGGCGTAGTCGAGTTGGTAGGTTGAGAGGGCTACTAGCGGGAGCATAAAGTACGAGAGGATGGCCCTGAAGACCTGGGCTGTGGTGAGCTTCGCACTTTCGGCGAGACTGCGCTCGTGGTCGGCGCTTTCGGGGTGCCAGAAGTAGAAACGTCGGTTCGCGGACCCCGGCATGACGACAAGACCGGCGATTCCCGCCGCGAGGACGGCGAGGACGGCGAGGAGAAGGACCATGTTTAGCCAGAGATCCATGGTCATGGGCGCGCCCACGATCTGCGTCATCAACTCGAACCCCAGCGTACCTCCATACGTGCCGTTTATCTCGTAGATGCCGTCGTTGACGCTTTGGTACTGAAAGGAGCGGTTGATGGGCCCGGCGCTGCTGAAGAGAGAGAACCAGTTGAGGTGGCTTACGACGGGCTGGTAGAATCCGGGGTAGCGGAGGCTCAGACTACCCGATAGGAAGATGAACTGCAGATAGTGAAGAAAATCTCCGAGTCCTGGTAGGAGGAGCCTCTTTGCGCTGGGTTGGTCTGTCTGGCTTCTCCTCTCGCCGCCGTCGTCGGAATCCTCGCGCACTTCGGTATCGCCAAAGAACGTCCTGGCTACAGAAGTGACCAAGACGAAGAGGAAAAGCGCAACTGGGCCAAAGCGAAGGGCGGACGCGACCGGGGAAGATATGGCTGGGGTGATTTGCGCCGTTAAACAGCCCGCCTCGACATTGCCGTCGCCTCCTCTCTGTTCGGTTTCGAGGAGGTGGAAAGAGAGATAGAACGTAGACACGGGAGGAAGTGTCCCGATGTTCGTCTTCGCGGCGATGCTCATAGCAGAATGCTTCGCGTCCGGGCGAGACCTGCAAGTCACATTCGGCGTCGCATCGAAGATCGCCGCTTCTCGACCGAGCATTCGGAGATCGACCCGTATCGTCGAGAGGTCGTCGGCAACGTCGGCACACTTCCTCGTCTCGTTGTCTAACGCCGATGAGATGGAAAAGTCCATATCCCTCTCCCCTCCATCGTGATCCGCGGAAGGCGACAGGCCTAGTCGGAGGCTCTGGAAAACCAATCCGGCCTCGGTGGGCGCATCGATTCCGGGACATGGCTGCCACTGCACATAGGCTGCATGTGCGCAGGAGGTGAGACCGAGTAGGCCCAACCCCAATTGAGCGAGTAGCAACATGGCCAAGATACTTTTACGCCTCTGCAGGTTGGCGCTGGGAGAAGAGAAACATAGGAGAAACCGTCAAAGTTGACATCTTTGGGGCGCCTGTCCACTTTCTACAACTCAGTATTAGTTCGCAGTCTTGAGGATTAATATGCGATAAAACGCCAGGCCCATTATACCAAACTGGTCTGCCCTTGGCATTCTCGTATTCCCTCCCTGTTCATTTGCTACCTCAGTCGTCAGCACTAAACTAGTTTATTTCGTACCTTTTCAGTTTACCACAAAGCCAGAGAAACAGCGTTGGTATCCTCGTAGCAGGTTTCAAAGTTGCGCTAGTGCAGGGGATTCTAATGCGACCTCTCAACGAAGAAAACCATCGGAGTCCTCTCTGTGTGTTCGCACTTCATATAGGTTTACTGGCAGAGTCACTGAAGATAATGTCGCCATATTCTAGCGAATCTTCATAGGACGTATAAAGAATGTCATAATCTATATATTGTGCCACGGCCAACCATTGAAGTTACCCTGCCCCCAGGCCAGAGCCTCTAGCACCTCCCGCCGTCTCTCTCTTCCGAAAGGGCCAAAAGGACACCAGGAAACAAGAGGTTGGATAGACGCAGGGTATTATTAAACATTACGATATTGTGTCTGTTTGCGTATTTGAATAATAATTCTTTGGGGGTCTTAATGTTGTACAGAGTATTGCAGAATGTTTCGCACCCTCTTCCCCATCCAGGGGGGGGAGGCTATTCCTGCAAGATCCGTCCTTTTCTTCATCATGAATCATCCTCGCCCTTGTCCCGCCTGTATATATTGTTCGTTGCCCTTTCCTCGACGATTTTTTTTTCATCTTTTTTCTTTTTTTGTTCTTCATTCTTGGTTTACCGTGCCCTGCTCCAGTTAGTATACTGTCTTGCTTTCTTCCCACCTCCCAAGTTCAAACCGAAGGAACGGAGAGATCACTTACAACAAGCCAATCCATACCCTCATTAACACCCGTCCCATCAACAGCCGAGCACGCCACAATCGTCCAGTTCCGATCCCTCAGCTCCCCAAGCCTCAACGCCTCCGAAATCTCCGCCGCGCCCTTGGCCCCCGGCTGGTCCTGCTTGTTGGCGAAGACGAGCAGCGCGGCGTCCTTGAGCTCCTCCTCGTTGAGCATGGCGGCGAGCTCGTCGGCCGCGGTCTGGAGCCGCTCGATGTCGGTCGAGTCGACGACGAAGATGACCGCGGCCGTGTTGGCGTAGTAGCACCTCCAGTAGGGGCGGATGCTGGTTTGGCCTCCGAGGTCCTATGAGCGGGTGCGGCGCGTGTTAGAACAGGAAGAAAAAAAGAAAATAAGCTGGCGAGGTTATGAGGGGAGGGCGCGTCGCGTACCCAGACGTTAAAGTTGAGGTTCTTGTATGTTACCGACTCGACGTTGAAACCTATCGTTGGTATCGTCGTGACGACCTCGCCGATCTAGTGAACATTTGTCAGCCACAGTCTAAAGCAGAGCATCGCAGAGTCGTTCGAAAAAAGAAAAAAAGAAAACAAACCTTGAGTCTGTATAGTAGAGTGGTTTTTCCCGCATTGTCCTATAGAAATCACAATGAGCTTTCCCCGGCTCGCCTATTTCCAGAGATCTTCCCTCCGGAAGGAATTGGTTCCTCGTCGCCAAGATCGCGAATGCGGCGGAGTCGGGTTGCGGCTTACCAGTCCCAATATCAAAATCCTAATCTCTTTCTTCGCCCACAAGAGGCTCGACAGCCAAGATACGGAGTTTCCCATTTTTGAGTTTCTGCGCGCGAGGTGATTTTGAAACCCGTTCGGCGAGTTGGTTCGTTTCGAAGAGGAGAGGTGTCGAGGGGGGGTGTTGAGAAGGGGATTGAGGTTTGGATCGTCAAGTCGGAGGCCGCCGAATTGGATAGACTGGCGGGCAAAAAGCTGGGGTTTAGAAAGAAAAGGGGTGGGCTAGAAACGGGTTCCCGAACTATCGTTTCAACCGGGAATTGAAGAAAAAAAGATCCCACGCCCTGGCATAATCCGCCCGGAGAATTAGAAGGGAATAAGGAAAATTAAAAAGGCCAACAAAGCAAATATAAAAACAAAATCTAGAGAAAATTCATCAGAATCTTAGGTAGGGGGGATCGCATGCCACATGCCTCTTCCCTGTTTTCGACAACCAGCTCCATCCACCTTATTTCGACCAGGGTAAAAATCCCCAAGGCACCCGCGCAAAGCCACAGAGCCACAACCCAAAATTCAAACTGTGGCGGCGCCCTTGAGGGTGGTGGAGACTTGGGTTGCACGTGCCGAGGTGGGCCCCTATGAGCCAATCACAGGACGTGGGCCATTTTGGAAGGGCCACAAACCCTCATTCTAGCAAATTTCCTTGGGGCTGAATTTAACATCCCTCCTCCTACTCTCAGATCATCACCAACCTCAAATCGACTCGACATATCGACAATTCGAGACCGTCAAGATGCCGGTATGTTTGGCAACCCTGTAACCCGATCATTCACGAAACGAAGCCCCCCCGTCGATGCTATTCGCGAATCCGACCGTCTTGATTCCTTTGAACCATGGAAGGTTTCTCGAGCTGGCGAGACGAGGGCGGGCGGGCGCTTCGTGAAGGGACCCCCTCTGTTTTTTAAATGCAAGAGAACATTTTTTGCTGACGGGTAGGAATGTTTGGGGATATAGAGCCACAAGTCTTTCCGTACCAAGCAGAAGCTTGCGAAGGCGCAGAAGCAGAACCGCCCCATCCCTCACTGGATCCGGCTGCGAACCAACAACACCATTAGGTACGATACTCTCTCGAACTCTCTCGGCTGCTGCCCTAGTCGCTGTGTTTCTTTGCATATTGGCAAACAGAATGGAAGCGAAGCTGTTCCATAATTTGGCCAAGAAGAAAGATGGAGGATATAGCAACAAGACTGCGGGGGCGGAGGGACACAGCGAGCGAGACGATTCAAACAAAGAGCATTGAAAATACTAACTTCGAAAACTCCAGGTACAACGCCAAGAGGAGGCACTGGCGCAAGACCCGCATCGGTCTCTAAATCACTCGCCTCTTCCGCAGCCCCTCCCCCGGTTACCTACTCTTTTTCCCTTTTCCAAAATGCCCCATCGCCGAATTCGTTCTCTTGACCGAGACTCCTCTCCTCCGAACCCCTGCTTTTGCGATTCCCGAGGCCTACGGAATAACGATGTCCTGTTGCACCTATGAGGGAACCCCTTACAACCGGCACGGGATGGGCAGCATTTAGTTTAAGAGAAAAAGAAAGGGGGAGGAGAAGAAGAGGAGAAAAAAGGCGTTTTCTTTAGTGAAACGTTTTTTTGATAGAGGAAAAGAGAAAACAAAATCGATACGTGGTTCAAATTCAAACGGAAAAATGGTTCTTCTTTCATGAACTGGAAAAATTAGGGGGGCGCACAACAAACCGGTGTTGGGCTTTTATGTGTTTAAGAAGACGGTTTATTTTTTCTTCTCTATCTCTCTCTCCTAGCCGAAATCCTGCATTTTAGGGTCTTAAGGGAAAAGGAATGCAAGACGAGTGATGTTCCGAGTATGCTTCCAACGTATTGGCGGGGGCGCGACGGGTGTGTATCCGCTTCGTGTGTTCCATTCCTTTTGATATGCTAGGTTGTAGTGCCTTCTATCCCTTTGCCTACCTAGCCCTCTCTCACCCGGCATGGAAGAGAAGCGTTGGTTGAGTAGACATTCAGGCAGCCCCCATTGAGGGGAAGACAGTGATGCTCGGTGTCCGGCTTTGTTCTCATCTGCAAGAGCCTTCTCGGCAATCTTGAGCTGTAGGTCCATGTCCTCGTAGGGGAAGTCATGGACGAGGGTCTGTTCAGGGCGGGATGGATATGCGGGTGCATCAAGAGCAATCAACGTATGGTATTATGGAGGATGGTGTTATGGGAGGGTTGGTTGTACTTGTATCATGGCTACTTGACGGGATCGCAGCCGTGGTGTATTGACTTGGGGCGCCGCTGGTAATGACGCCGTCCTCGAGCCGCGCTTCGGGACATGATTGTCAAGACGTCGTGAGACGGTAGTCAACAGGTCAATGGAACCAAGATCACTTGAGTAAGATTCGGACTTGGCAAAGACACATTCTTGTCACGCAAATTCCATTTCTCAAGAGAATTAACTAGTGAAGCATACTCCAGAAGAAAGCAGTATACCCTTAGTTTCTCTCCCTCTTGCTTTGCGTGCGCTACCCTGCGTAAGGTGGGAAATCCCCAGTTAAAAGAAAAGATGAGAGGAATAAAACAAACAATTCCCACCGCCCATGCCCACGGCCAAATCCACACCCACGCCGATGGTCCTCACCATTCCAACTGCATCCTCTTTTGTTTAGCTCACGACATACCACTGAGGACTGGCGGATCTTCCTGCGGGCTGGTATGTTTGTTATGCGCGTTTGGACACCCGCCGTCTTAATCCTCCTCAGCTCTTTCCCTCAGGTCAATAACAATATTCTTGAAATGGGAAGAACAAACAAAACCGCTCGTTTTGCCCGGTAGGCTTCCACCACCGGGCATAAGATTCCTCCTGCGCTGAGAACAAGAAAAAAAAATATGGAAAAAGAGAGACGATGTTGATTTATCGATCCTCGGCCCACTCGTTCTCACGGCGGATCTGCTCCTCCTCCTCGGGAGTGAAGTCGTTCGTAATGTTGAAAGTCTTGCGGATCTCGTCAGGGGACTTCCCCTTGATCATGTTGGCGACCGTCTTGCAACCGACGTCCAGTAGCGGCTTGATATCGAGGTAGTTGGAGGCCTAGTGAATGAAGTATCACATGTTAGCAGAACGGCTCAACAAGGAAGGCGGCGAGCGAGGGCGGGAGCGAGAGAGAGAGGAAGACGAAGGGGGGGCAACAAGACGTACGAGGATGATCTCGAACAACATCTCCTGATCCACCTGCATGAATTTCTGATCCCACTCATCGATCTCGGTCATCTTCTTACGAGCAGCGTCATCGTCGTCTTGGCTGGTGGGGGGATCGTTCCTGTGATGGTCGCACCACTCGATGACCTTACGAAGGACCGCATCGTTGACGTTTGGGATGGGGATGGGGTTGTCCTTCGAGATGGCAGAGTCGCCTAGATCATCAAGCATGTTCTTGATGAGCATCGAGCGCTCGGCGACGACACGGTCTAGAGAGGGCACGATGGGTTAGTAAACGCTTCCATTATATATATTTATTGCCGTCTCCCGAGTAGGCAGGCGTCAGCGACCAGCGCGCTGGCGTTGGTGACGGCCATTTAGGTCCTGCGCCGCGGCGGGGAGAGGATTGGGTGCTACTTACCGACTTCTTGAACAACGCCGTCGTTGCTGGCCAACCAGGTGGTCTTGGAGGTAGCGGGCTTGGGATCAGCCATTTCGACAAATATGTAGATGGATTAGAAACTCGAGTGATGGTTGTGTCGAAGTTTAGATTGGATTGGTTGGGCGCGCTGATTCCTTGGAGGCGCTTCGAGAGAGATAAATAGTGATTTGTTTGGGGGAGGGATAAGTGTGTGTGTGGGTGATGGATTGAGGTGAGGTTCGGGTTTAGTTTTGAAGTCTGGACTCTAGAGAGGCTGTGAAGGGAGGGGTTTGGTTGGAGCCTAGTGGGCTTGGGTTGGAGGAAGGAGGTTGTGGGGCACAGTTTATAGAGCCGGGGCTGGTTCGGTTGGTCTATGTAGGCAGTTCAGCTTGGGCAACGGGCTGTGCTATATGCTGACTGTGACAAGTGTGCTGGATTGTTTTTGTTCTTGGTCTTTTGAAAGTTTATTGTTGTTGGATTGTTCTTTTTGGCTGTTGGCTCTGAGTTCTTTAGTTGTTGGTAGGTTCACTTGTACTTGTAAGGTGGCGCAAGGAGCAGAGGAATGGCGGGATTGATGACCTCAAAGAGATTCTGATGAGAGAAACTTACAAGGCAGGAAGCACTGAAAATGCTAATGAAAAGAATAAAGGTTCAGTATCGCTGAATTTACATCTAGAATAGGAAACTTGCAGGAATGATTCACAAAGTCCAACTCCTTCTTTCTTTACCCTTACTTGTAAATGGAATCTTGACACTAGACACTACCATGCGGACGAGCTGCCCGCTACCTTCCCCCATCCTTCCATCGAGGAGCAAAGGGATCTTTTTCAAACACACCCTTTACAAAAATGAAGTGCAAACTGTGGATTGATTGATGCCTTCACAACCTAATTGAAAACAGCAAAGGGACACACACACCATCAATTAACAAAGGCAGCTTGGGAAGGGGATATGCTCAAGGCAGCAAATTGGAATGAGCCCATTCAGCACCCTACTCATCGACCTGCATGGAGCACGGGTATTGTTCCCCAGTTACGGAATGTGTGTTGAGCTGTTTGCACCTTGAAAGCGAGTCTGAAAACGCCATTTCTTGGTCTTTCGGTCAATTCAGTGTTGCTTTCTCTGATCGATTGATGACATCAAACACAGCGTCAATCACCAGTAAGCGCGGACGGCGAGACCTTTTCCAGGCTTTAATCCAGAGAAAGAAACGTGCATTCCATACCATCAAGGTTAAGTATTGAAGCTAAACTGAACAACGGGGCCAACCCCAAACCGAAGACGGCGCGAGCGGCGATGCCCTGTAGTCGGGTCCTTTGATGGTGGTAGTTTTCATCATCATCGTCACCCATACCAAAGACAAAGAGACGGCGAGATGTGTTCGCTGTCATAGTTTTGGGGGGGCCAGGGCCCAGGCGCAGTTCTGCCTGTGACGGCATGAGACTTTTCACTTTCTTGCTCGATTTGCCATACCCCCAGAGCCTAGTAGTCTAGGCACCAGAAACCGTCTTCAGCATTCGACAAGGACCTGGCGATGCCCGTCGCGTTCCGGTGAGCAACATAGCTCTTGCCGCACGTCATTGGCAGGTCGGAATTTCGAGGCCAAAGACCACGACAACAATGAACTGTTCGGAATGTTCAAGGTCTGGAATGCCTCTTAATAAGAACGACATAGTCTCGACATCTCCGGTGCCGCATTCGCCAGGTTATGAAATCGTTGTTCGTCAATCACATGGTCTTCCCATATGGTCACACGAGTGTGCTTTCCTTTGGCGGCTTAGGATTCGGGACACAAATCATCACGAGTTGTGAAATGGGCGGTGTGTCATGCTTACATCTTCGTCGAAGTTCGAAGCATAATGGGTCGAGCTAGTAGTCTCCATCAACACGCTGAGGGAGACAGGATTGTACTGAGTAGGAGCTTAGAAAGAATCAAGTCTAGAGGCAAGTGCATCGATCGTGGACGGTGTTGGGTTCCCGCTGAGTCATGCCGGGGACTTCAATGACAATACCTCAAGGAGACTAATAACTAAAATGAAGATCAGTGATAGTGGAGCGGTGCACTAACATGTTAGACAGTTGAGGATAACAGTGCTGCAGGGACTCTTGGATAGACGCGAAGAATATGCACCCCGACTTGGACAGGCCATCGTCTGCAAAACAGACACCGCATCTTATTAGTTTACATAATATACAAGATGGCGGCGCCCGCTTGATCGAAGCGGAGAGAATCGTGGCGATCGCCAAGTTCCAGCCCCTGAATCCGCAAACATCGGGTTATTACTTCATTTTGCTTTTTCCACAATTGTAATTGCATTTTACTCCGAAATCCTCCAAATCGAGCCACGCCCCCTATTTCCTAAAAAGGCAGATCGTTGGAGGAAACAGACACGAACAGTGATGTCGTCAAACTACGGAGCATGACGATCGTTCGAGCATTACAGGGAGATAAGAGCTTCGCTCGAGACACCGCCAGGCAACACTGCAGGAACCTATCGCAATGAGAGAGAGGCGCTTCCGAACGTTGCACCGCTTCACCGGCGCCATTGGGTGTGTGTCCTCACGGACAACGATTATACCCTGCTGGAATGGTTGAATCGCCTCATTCGAGAATAATTGTTGAGCTCGCGGCCCGTGGGCGTGGACGTGGGGAGTGCGGGAGGCTCAGGCCGGAGGGACCTTTTGGTGCTAATACAACTGAATCGACTGACTGGCGCCAAAGTCGGGACCCAGCTTTCGAAATCGTCCGGAAGACCTGGTACCGTCGAACGGTTCAGCTCCACTTTTTGGTTAGGCAGAGACATATGGAAGGTCCGGATGCTGCGTCCCGAGGAAATGGGAAACTTTCTTTTGGAAATCAAGCTTTTCCTTTTGCTGCATTTTTTTCTCTCTCTTTTAAACACGGTTGATGGGGTCCATTGAAAGTTCCCTTGCATCTAGCGGTCTTGTTATCTGATGCTTCCAGACTCCGATGGAGACGATTTTCGGCGGAACTGGTCCGAGCATCAGCATAGAATGCTGGACCCGTCGGTGTTATTTCGAGCGTCAATGTGCTGTTGCCTGCACCTTCTTAGTACGAAGTAAGTGTAAGTGTACGGAATAGTGTAAATTGTTTGCAGCGGTGAACAAGGGTTGTTCCGGTGGGGAGCGAATTGATACGTGTTCATGCTGGAGACCACAGAGACCACATCATGGCACTGAGTTTTTGCAGCTGCGGACTGGTGACTTGTGTGTACTCTCAGTGTATCGCTACAAACCTGGCTTCCTGGGGAACCAGATTGTGGACCCTCTTTAACGGGCGGAACAATTCGAAAATCTCACTCAATTGATCCCTCATCGATTCGCGACCCTGATAAGACGGCAACGGCAGTTCTCACTCAACAGAACCGATGGACATTTGCGGTTTTGGCCAATGTTCCAGAAGATAGAAGATGCTGCTTTGCTGATAATATCAAGTCGAGCCGGACCGGGCGAATTATTAATAGCTTCATTTGGCGCCCAGTCCCGGTTTCAGGGGGCTTCAACGTTAGTCTGGAAGTAACAGAACGAACGAAGAAAGTGACCGACATTTAAAGTGGGATCGAAATTGTGTGTCGTAAAAGTACAAAGTACAAAGTACATTGTATCTTGTAATGAACAGCTGGCAATTACGCTCAGGGAGTACAATTGCACAGTTACATTTCCATGTATTAATACATTTAACACATTAATACCGGAAGTGGGAAGATGCCATCACATCCCAGCATATCCCAGCAAACCACCCAATATGTCATAATCTAGAAGTACCTCTACATAATATTACTGAGGAAAGTACGAGTCGCACCCGATTCTCCTCCAGTCGCGTCACGGTTCCGTCCCTAGTGCTCCCATTGCTCCCGTTGCTTCTATCACTCCCAAATGCTCCCCTCCCAGCGTTCCTAGTGCCCTTCCATAATGCTTTTCTTGGCCCTTGCTCCAGCTTCCAGTGAGAAGCTCACATCCCTGTTGACCCGACTCTGCGTCTTGCTCCATATTATTAAAACGCACCAGACGCCTCCGAGTTTGAACCAATCTCCATTTTCTGGCTCACAGGGAAAGAAAAAAGGCACACATCTTCGATTCGCCCCCCCTTTACTACTTCAGGACAACAAACCTCGACTAAACTTTCTCCCTCCTTCCCGAAGCACGAAGTGCGACGAACCTTCTTTTTTCCCACCTTTAATTCGAGACTCCATCATGGAAGCGTCGGCTCTCGTCGACGAACAGACGTGCTGATACCCGCGCCCGCCCCCATCGCCGAAGTGTTTAAAAACGGAGCGCCCATTCCTAAGACAGTCCGGACTGACGTTATCTTTTCCCCTTTATTTTTAACGATTTCGATCGATCGATCCTCTTTTCCCCTGCTCTGAACGTTCCGCCCTTTTTTTCCTCCGCCGAACTGCTGGCGCTCTATGATGCGCTGGTCAGCTCCTGCTATGCGATATCGTCTCCCGCCTCAAATACCGATGTTTACCACTCGTCCTCAGATCCAGTCTATCTTCCGCGAGCCGACGGCAGAGCTACACCTGTCGATATAATTAGGAGAAAAGCCCATATATACCCCTCGTCAGCGGCATCATGTGGAGGCGCGTTTATCTACTGCTTGTTCTCGTCCGGCTGTGGTTCGCCCTGTCTCCCAGCTACCTACATCCAGATGAGAACTTTCAGGGTCCGGAGGTGATTGCAGGTAAGATGGCAGAATATTCTTGACTTCGTTTTGGTGTCTTTTCCCCCCTTGTTTTTTTCGGTTCTTTTTCTTCTTGATTCTTCAAGTGGAGCAGTTAGTAGTGACATCCCTGTATGCGCTGAGGGAAAGCTACATTTGTCGCATTCTCTGCTTCAAACCAGTTTATGCGGGGCGACATAGATGATCGCAAACTGTCCCGAACCTTGTCGGCAGCCTGCCTGCTATCCTAGTGCGACGTACGACTGCATAGCGGCCTGCGCCGCTCTTTTTACACATCCAGACCGTTGGCGGCGATGTCGGCCCATTAGCGTCGTTGCGTTGTTATTGGAGAGAGAACTTGGACAAAAGACAAGAAAAAAAAAGGCGTGCTGGTGCTAACGAACTCCATTTGCGGTCCAGGCCAAATCTTTAGTTATCCCGTCCGTCACACGTGGGAATTCACCAGCGACCACCCGATCCGAAGCGTGTTCCCGCTATGGCCAGTCTACGGCCTGCCGATGCTCCTCCTGCGATGGCTCTGGATCGGCAACGGCCAGGCCGGCGAGATCCCGCCCATCGCCGTCTTCTGGACCCTCCGCGTTCTCATGTTCGTCATAAGCTTTGTGCTGGAGGACTGGGCCATCCACGAGCTCATACAGTCGCCGCGACACCGCCGCGTCGCCGTGCTTCTCGTCGCCTCGTCGTACGTTACTTGGACGTATCAGACGCATACCTTTTCGAATTCGATCGAATCTCTTATTGTTGCGTGGAGTATGGTGTTGATCCAGCGCATCGTCGAAGCTCCGGTATGTTTTACAGGTTTCCTTTGCTCGATTTGGAGAATTGTTATGTTGACAGGTTTTTTGCTCTTGAACAGCAACGCTCGTCCCTTTTGTCATGCACGATTCTCGGCATAGTATCCGTCTTTGGTATTTTCAACCGCATTACATTTCCAGCATTCCTCGTTTTCCCTGGTGTTCGCTTGATACCCCAATTATTAAATAAGTAAGTGGATGTTACAAGCCTTGCTTCGTCCTTCGCAAATATGGACGAGGGGAAGAGAGGAAACCCCGCTAACCCGGCTCTATAGACCTTTGTCTCTCGGTGTAATGGCTCTCGCTGGACTCGTCACGGCCGTAGTTGCCATTACCCTCGACACAGCATTTTACTCCCCCGCGCCACTAACCTGGGCCGACCTAATTTTCCGCCCCGTCATCACTCCCCTCAACAACCTCATGTACAACATCTCTCCGGCCAACCTCGCCCAGCACGGCCTCCATCCCTGGTACCAACACCTACTGGGCAACATCCCCATGCTCCTCGGCCCCGCCACCCTCCTCGCCATCACCCGTCCATACCTCTCCCTCCGACTCTACTCCGCCATCTCGGGCATCATCGTGCTCTCCATCTTCCAGCACCAGGAGGCGCGCTTCCTCCTCCCCACCGTGCCGCTCATCCTCTCCTCGATCCAGCTACCCAAGAACAAGACGCTCCTGAAAATGTGGACGGCAGCCTGGATCATCTTCAACGTCTTCCTCGGCGTCCTCATGGGCATCTACCACCAAGGCGGCATCGTCCCCGCCCAAGTCTTCATGTCCGGCCAACCCGACGCGACCCAAGTCATATGGTGGAAAACCTACACGCCCCCGATCTGGCTCCTCAACGGCAAGAACGAGGTCCTCGAGACCCGCGACGTCATGGGCCTCCGCGGCGAGGCCGTCCTCGAGGACCTCGAACGCCTAGCCACCTGCGACACCCCGGCCGACCGACGCAACCAGGAGTACCTCAAGGAGAAGAACGGCACCTACCTCGTCGCCCCGACCTCGGCCACCTGGCTGGATCAGTACCTGCCCAACAAGGGGCTCAATGGGCTCCGGTTCAGGGAGGTTTGGCGGACGAGGACGCATTTGAATCTGGATGATTTGGATTTCGCCGAGGATGGGGTTTGGGGCACCTTGGCGAGGGTGGTGGGGAGGAGGGGTTTGGCAGTTTGGAGGGTTACGAAGAGTTGTCCTTGATTCTTTACTTGTTGGTGGTCCTTTTTTTTTTTTTTTTGTTTCTTCGGGGGGTCTGCTTTGTGATTTTTTGGTTTCTTTTGTTCTCGTCTATAATTTCGGATATGAGAACAGGAAAGGGAAATGTTTCCTGCGTGGGGTTCAAAGGCGACACGGCATAAGGAGGCACTGGTGTTTTTTACGTTCTCTTTTCTTCTCTCTACTTGTAAATAGAAAGGGAAGGGAGGTTTTGCTTTTTTTTCGTTGAAACAAGGGATTACAAGTTATTTTACTACAAGCACCAAAGGGAATTAGGGAAGATAGGCGCCGGGAAGACAAAGCCAAAGACGTGGGAGGTGGGTTCGTTGGCTTCTTTGAAGATGATATAAAAAAAGAACGTTAAAAAGATTGGCTTGGGATGCTCTATATGCGTGATATCAATGTCTATGTACATAACCAGTTGAAAACGAAATAATGAAACTATCGTTTGATGATGCTTGGGGAGTTTCGTTTGAGAGTTGACAAACTCATCTCCTCGTCTTGAATCCCATGAGAAGCGGGTATTGCAGAAGGTGCCTTCCTCATTCTTGAAAAAGAAAAGAATAAGATAGAGAGAAGGTGGGAATAAAAAAAAATCCAACAGCTCGTTGTAGGATATATACGGAGAGGTCAATGTCGATGATAATATATATGTACAAGCCGCCGGTGATATCTTCTTGAGTTATCGATTCAGTTTGGTCGGATTGGGATTGGTTCGTGGCTTGAAAGCGCCAATGGCCGTTTTTGCAGACGAGGGGGGGAGGGACCATGTCGGGTGACCATCTTCTCAAAAAACGTCTTTGTGGCGTCGGGCCCGTTCTTCGATTTCGATTTCTTGGGCCAGGGTAGATTCCGCGTTCCAAGATCTAACGATATTCTTTTCCTTTCCTTTCCTTCCCTGGGTCGTCGTCTCGGGTGGAGATTGATGGCTAGCGATGATGGGGGGAAAATGAGGGAACACGGTCGTTTTCGGGGCTAGGGTCCTGGCCGAAGAGGGTTCTATCCTTGACGGGGAGGCGGAGGCCGTATCGACATCCCTCGAGCAAGGCCCGATCTCGCTTCGCATTTGTTCGACCAACAAGAGAGAACGTATTTCCCTTCTCTAGCATTTCATCCCGTTATTTCCCTCGGCCAGCAACACCCCGGCTCCTGTCTTCCCAACGGAGAAGGAGTTATAAAAGATGAAATCCCACCACTGAGCTGCCTCGCGCAACTCATAAAAAGAATTCCCGCGGACTATAACCCAGCCGGCTTCTCGATCCTCAACGCCGAAAGCGTTCCCCCATCCTCATCACTACTCCCCACCTTCCCCTTGGTCACGCACCGACCGCTCTCCTCCTCCCAGCTAACGCCGAGACAGTCGTTGGTGGCGGCGCAGAGCTCGATGCAGGCGTTCATGGAGGGCACGGCAAGCGTGGAGATGTCGGCGGCGCCGAGGGACGTGGGGTAGTCGAGGCCGCAGCTGAGGCGGAAGTAGAGGGAGGTGTTGTCTATGGGTTGGAAGATGGAGTCGTTGTCGGAGGGGCAGGTGATATTGGTTGAGTTGGTTGAGCGGATTGTTGGTTCGGGGTGGGATCTAGTAAATGGGTTAGTTGTCTTTGCGTTTCCCCTTCTTCTCTTTGTCATGAGTTGTGCTTGTTTGCCATCCTCCTTCGTTTTCGGCGTGAGATTTGGGGGGATGGCCGATGCTCATCCGTCTCCCTCTCCACACACGGCAAACAGAACCTTTCCCCATCTCCAAGAAGAAATGATCTTCACGGAAGGCCGACCAAGAAACCCCCTAAAAGGGGGGGAAACAAATACAGGTAGGCAAGACACTCACTTCTTCCTCCGACCAAATGCAATCCCAGCACCCACACCAATCGCCACAGCCGCAACGGTAACCAGCACACCCCCAAAGATAATCATGAAAAACACCTTCCTCCTAATGCCGCAAATCATCTCCCGCTTCGTCGTCCTACTCGTTCCCCTTCCCGTCTTGTTCGCCGCGGAGAGGTTATACCCGCCGTTTTCCTCGTCATCAGGAGTCGGCGAGCCGTTGTTGTGGGGAGGAGACATGTCTGGATTTGCTGGCCATCGCCAGGGAGGTGTGTTTTCGGATGAGGAGGAGCTCGTTTGCTCGTAGGGGTGGGTGTTTGGGGAGAGGGAAGCGTCGGCCGCTGTTGGGGTTTTGGCGGAGGGGGATTTGGACCACCACATTGTGAAGAGAGGGAGAGGGTTGAAGCTGCGAGTCCGCGAGGGTTGCGGAACTCGGCTCCGAGATCTTGGGGTCGAGTTACCTTCCGGGAGGATGTTGACGGGAGACTATGTTTTCTCCCTTTTCACAGCTGACTGCCCAGTTTCAATTCCGTCTTCTTCTTCCTTCGATCCACGGGGCTCCAGAGCCTTTTTCCGATGGGACCAGGAAAGCTGTTGACAGGATATCCTTTCGTGGCTCGCGAGTTCTTCTTCGGATCGGTGAATCCTTCCAGCTACCTCATTGCCGAAGCAGGAGTGTAGTTTGTCCTTTCCTTGCAACGTATCGTCTTCCACGATTTCTCAAAAGGCTTTCTCTCTTCTTCGTCCTTGGTTTAATCCGGTTCCGAACCAGCCCTTTTCTTCTCTCCTCACCTCGTCCGGTAAGACATCGAAGTGATCGGTTCCCTCTTTCCGGCTAATCCCGAGACTTCCACGCTTCCAATCGTCATTAAATGAGGGCGAGGACGAAGCAACGGGGATATATGGCAAGAGAGGAGTTTATATTCCAAAAAGAAGACGAAATAAGAAGGGGGAGAAACAAGGGCTTCCGAAAGTGCAAACAAAAACCGAGGATAATGGAGGCTTTTGGGGTCAGAAAGAGCAGGTTTGAGGGAAACTCGAAACAGTGATGATCCAAAACGGATTTTGGAGGAGAGGGCCTTGTCTGTTTAGAGAGAAGCGTGGGGGGAAAATGGGACTTTGGGGAAGAAAGAGGAAAAGGACAAGCGGAGAGAAGGGGAAGGGGGGGTGTGTGAAAGAGAAGAGAGGGAGGGAGGGAGGATGTGTGGGTGGGTATATCACAGGTACGACGTATGTGGTCGAAGGTTCAAGGTGGACGAGGCGAAGGTTTCCGTGCTTCGAGGTAGCGTCACGCAAAGAAAGTGGAGAGCTGGAGTGTAACTTCACAACACTACCCGACCTTGGTACATGTCTACACTACTTCGTACTAATAGTGTAGATACACTGCAGGGTAAGGTATGATGGGAAGGGAACCTAAAGTAGAAGAGGGGGAGTAGAAGCCCAGGAGGGAGTAGAGAGTAGAGAGTAGGGCTAATATTAGAGTGTAGTATAATGAATGCATCAACCCATCAATGGTTCGAATAAGCCGACTTATTGGGCAAAGGGGGAATAAGGCAAAATGGAACGGGGCGAGAAAGGGTCTCGGGATAAAAAGAGCAACAGGTTGAGTCGTCTGTTTGGAGGAAAGACGAAGACGTCAGTTCGAGTGAGAGGGTAAGACAAACATCAAGGCAGCATTGGACACAATTCGTACTTACTTCGTAGACAAGGGGGGGCTCATCATCATTGTTCTCTCCACATAGCCGTGAGGCGCGTGAAACGTATTCTGCCCTCGTTCTAGGTTTTTGCTTTTTCTCTTTTTCCTTGTCTCACATCACACGGTATTTCGCTGTGAAAAGGAATGGCACGCCCTCTGGTTCGCTGTGTTTTAATTCTCATCTGCCATGGAGAACTTATGCAAGATGGGGATCTACACCACAACCAGCTAATACGCGCCGGCCATGCTTTCGCCCAGGGGCGGAAGAGAGAGGCCCTAAGGTTCTTGTTCGTCATTTTTGTTTCATGCTCTGTACAAGTGTACATACTCAGTACTCAAGGGGAAGCTCGCCTGATGCTATCGTACTACCGGTGGAATCGGCCGAAAAACAAAGGCAATAATTGGCGGCAACGAGGATCAAAAAGGACCAATTTGAGTCCTGGGCCAGCGCGCTACCTTTCGCGACTCGCTTTCTCTTTCTCTCTCCACCTCTCCACAGGCCCCAGGGGACACGCCCCAGTTTTGGTCCCTCAGAAAGAGCAAGGTGGCAACGAGGGTGACCTGTCATCGAGAAGGGGGGTGGGGTAAAGAAGGGATGGGAGGGCGTGTAGGTAGACAGCAGGTTGAAAAGGATGGTTGAGATCTCGGGTGTTGCAGAGATCTCGGAATATAACGTAGGTGCATGTAGGGTTGAAGCTAGATGGATCTAGAGTTTTGGATTTACGATTTCGCTCAGGTCTGAGAGTAAGAATGAATAGGAAGTAGGTTGGGGGCCAGGGTTAGGATCGAAGCTATCATGGAACAAGCCGATAGGTACGAACGAAAGCAATGGTTCTGCTACGCTGGTAACATCGACGACTACAACTCTAGGAGGTGAAAAAGAACTTCTGTGATGCGAAAGGAGCCGAGAGCAGAAGGGGGGAGTGGGAACGATGGCGGCAACGATACGACGACGGGAGGTTATGCTTGTTCTGGAAGCTCTGTCCGTCGGATCTTCCTTTTCTTTTTCGCCGCATTTTCGAACGTTTCGAACTATTGGAGGTCCGCTCCAATAATTGATCCTATCGAGGGTCGAGGGGGGCGCAAACGTTTGAAGTGGAAAAGGTTGGCAAAGCCAGCACGAGCTTGGGTGACGATATCCTGGGACAAAAATGGAGTTGCGTTTCGGTCCGTTACTGAAAGCAAGGAAAGGTGCGTGGGGAATTTCCCAAGGTCTAAGCCAAGACTGGGATTTAATTTTGAAGGCAGCACCATCGAATTGTACACTACAAATTGTAACACCAGCACCGGCACCAGCATTTGATATTATATTTTTGTACTTGCCCATTGGGAAGCCGGGGCAAAAGATACAGTCAATTGTACCCAGAAAATCCAAGTCTCGGCCGGCACGCCTTCCTTTTCCTCGATTCTGTTGCTATCCGCCATGGCAGTCACGGTCGCAGTTGCAGTTGCAGTCCCTTGGGCGAGCGAAAGGAACATGATACTTCGTATTTGGGCCTGACCTTTCTTCACCTTGGTCAATCCCGCCAATCCTCATTGCTCCGTAGAGCCTGGTTATTGTTAGAAAATGGAACGCCTTCATGCGTCAAATATCAAATCAATCTCACAGAGCACTGAAGTTTACTTCCCAATGACCTGAAGTCCTCGGCTTCCCACGAGGTAAATGTTGGCAGCCAGGACCGGGAGGGTGTGGGTTGTTGGGGTTGGTGACTTGGGGCTTGGGGGCGTGTGTGGAGGGAGATGTGGAGATGGAGATAAGGATGAATGGAAAGTGGGAAGAGCGCTTCATTGTTCAACCACTGCTTTTCTATCTCACACACAACACACATGGCGGCACCCTCCGCAAATGGTCACGGGTGGGGGATAGCCTTTCCTTTGTCAGAACATATCAGAGTGTGTACGGAGTAGTTTGCAGTTGAGGCAACTGCAAGGCTGGTGAGGGAAGACAAAAGTCGTTTGCACCAAGTGGTACATGTACTTTGTCTCTTCCTTGAAGAAGTTGCGAGAGGAGAAGAAACATCAATCAAATTAGATTCCTACCACATGTTTTCAGTGTACACTACAATGTAAATGTATCAATTGATATTGGCTTCGGCTCATTTTAGCCAGTGAAAGGGCAAAGCTTACATCAAATTGATTGCACTGCACTCGGTTGTGTTCTGCGTATAGCCTGCTTCGTGGGAGCCGTGATTCCCTCTCATATGATGACATATTGATATCCATATTGACTCTCCTTCCCTAACAGCTCAGGCCCACCTGTCTCCTACTCTTTTGTTTGCGTGTTACAGCCCGGACATCTCGATCACTAAATTCTCTCTTCCTTAATAGTCCGCGTACAAGTACTTCGTACATAGCCCAGCTACCTGCTTCGCATGTGGTGCGGCAGCAAGAGATGGGAATTCTCGCGTAATCTTCTGTTGACGCCTGATAGGACGTAGATTATAATATCCTGTGATTTGCCTACAAGGATATCGAGAGTGATGGGCTACTTGTGAATCGTCATTACCAGCGCGGTAGAGTGAGAGAAGTCGTGTATTTCCTTGGCCGGATCTTTGAATTGCTAGTGTCGTGCCGCAAGAGGCTCCGGAGTTAGCTGGGCATTTGACGCAAGCTGACGACACATGGGATGCGAGGATCTGCGGAGGCGTTCATCAAGAAAGCCTATCTCCCCCTGATTTTCGCGCTTCCTTACCAAGGTCGGTAGGCCCCGGCACCAAATTATCACAAATCGGCAACTCTTCACCTACATACGTAGTAAGCGGGCATCTTTTTTTGGTCGAGATCTACCTCAAACTTCGGCTCCTGCTTTTTCCTCACCGTGATTTGCAGCACCGTATGTATGATCTTCCCCCTTTTCGAGATAAATTTCCACGATGGCAAATGGTAGATGGCGTACATCATGTTTTCGTCAGCCAAACCCCCCCCCCCCCCCCCCCCCCCCCCAAACCGGCCGAGCCAGAGACGACGCTTTGCGTTGCAGTTGCAGTTGCAGTTGGGCGAGGAAGGGCCTTGAAATGCCCCGAGCCTTCTCCTTCGACTTCATAGGCGAGATAACAAACTACGACACTACTTCGTACGTCCATCCGAGGCCTCGTTTCTTCTGAGGGTCCGATTCGAGCATGTCCTTGTAGGCTGGTGACCGCCTTTCTTTGCTAGAAGAAAGATGCCGACGTCGATATCCACTCTGATACTGCAATTGGATACGCCACACTTCGATGGGGGTCAATCAAATCGAGGATCAACTCTTGAAAATTCCGAGGAATACACGCAGGTCACAATAACCAGTTCGCTCCCAGCTGGGCCTCCAGAGACGAGGGAAGGATACATCCTCTGGAGCACGCCAAACCATATGGTGCAGGGGGAGAAGGGGGGGTGTGCTTCGTACGAAGTACAAAGTGGAGAATTAAAGGCGTGGAAGCGCAGCCGCGACTCCGCAAATGGGCCGAATGGAACGCCAACAGCAGGCCTAGCACGATCCGGTACCTGTCCAGTTTGGGCATAGCCTGGCCAGGTTTGTATGGGGAGCGGGAACCTGTCATTGACCTGTGCACATGTGCACTTTTTTCTTTTTTTGCTAAAGAGGGTGCAGTGAAGTGTTGTGTGGGTGGTGGTTCTGGGAGGCTTAGAGATGACGATCGAACACTTACACTTACAGCGCACAACATGGCAGCCACAATTGTTAATAGAAACATTGAAACCTCTCATTGGTATTTTACATTGCGCTGCGTTGTTGAGTTGCGAGCTGTTGGATGTGATACCTAGCCTCCCTCGGGAAGCTGTCTCTTTTCCGTCATTTGTAATAGCCCTCCGAGACCCTGGTTCATCCCTGATGAGATCTGCTCCGTTGAACGATGTCTACTCTGTTGTCTCAGCGCCATTTGTTTCGGAGAAGGAAGAAAAAGGAATTCTGCACTGGGCCGTCCAACCTCGATGCAAAATGCAGAACAGTATTAGCTCTCGTCATATAAGAATTACTATGCAGCATACTAGTAAGAACTTCTAACTATCCATGCACAGCTGGCGATCAACATCGTCCTTATAATATCCAAGATGGCTGGAGCATTTCGAGGATGCTCTTGGCCCTTTTTCGAGGCGAGTGACCCGAGATGTCGATGCTTCGGCTTGCATATTCGTCGTACTTCGTAATCTACGTTGTGGTCTTGGAAAATGGTATACAGGAGTCGAATCACATCTATCCACGAACGAAGCGGGCAAGTGGTATCGACACAAAGGATCCGGCAGCGAGACAAAATGCAACGACGGAAGGCATAGAGAAGTGGATGGACATTGTCACCGCCATCGCATCACTACACCAACACGCATTCTTGGTTGCGTCCACGGAGGTTCTCTCTGAGGGCTATGCTACGTCGCGTCGTTCTTCAGCTTGAATCTTAACATGTCGCTCTTTGCCCTAGACGCAACTTCATCAACATGATCGATGTTATTGGGGCCCGGTGAACCAAACTCAGCGCTGCCTGCCTTGTTCCATTCCTAGGAAGACATGCCGGCTTCTGCTTGTGATATGTAGGTCATACAAGGTGCACAGTTGTGTAGCGCTCACCCTCCTAACCAGAAGAAATCTACTAGCATCGTAAATACCGATTGACGTCTTGCGTTTCCGCTTCTGGTCAGACTGCTTGTTCTCGCACGTCCCCTTTCCCATAAACCTGGTGCCCTTATTTCGTTAGCTAGCACTTGTAGTCAGTCCTCTGTGCAACAATATGTTGAAGGCCAAAATTATAGCAGACCATTAACTCCCATTTGGGCACATCTCGAGATTGAACCAATGTAAAGAAAGCTATTTCGAGGAGCCTCTCTCCTCTTTTATCTGTCAAAGGAACTCGACTTGACCTAATCTGGAGAGAATGGCGCGGAAAACTTCCACTATCTGACGGTGCTCATGTCCCTTTTTCTTCCACTGCAAAGGTCAATCTCGGCGAATTGAAGGCATGACCCTCCCATCCACCCCATTTCCGGCCCACTGGGCCCGCTCCGAAGCTCCGCCCTTTTTGTCGTCGTCCGCTCCAATAACTGCCTTACCCAGCCCACGCCTTTTACTTGACGCTCTTTGGGGCTCGGGAGAACAAGGCGAGCCATTTGATCGTTCTCGCCTCGTTAAGGCAGTTAGGTGGGGGGTTCGAGCATGAGAGCCCAAAGTTTCACCCACATCCGGCCGAGACCGAGAGACGGGCCTGGTCGGCATGTCAGCTATACGAGCCTGCACATGTGTAGAGGAGTAGCACTTGCGAAGTACCATGATTATTATGAAGAACGAAGGATTTGTCGGAAACGTGATTGTGTGCTTCCCCTGCTGGCCTAGTCGGGTTACATTGGGGCCTCTAAGATTAGAATGACGACCTTGGGTTTGGCCTTTTTAGCCAATGCGAAGTATCACTGGAGGATGTATAATAAATAGGCCACTTCGTAGCAGGAAAGAGATGCGAGTCTGCGGAGGTATCAACCGTTGAGAGGGAGTGATTAAGCAATCTGATTGCTACTGAGCGAGCGAGCGTGCATCACGGATTAAGAAAATGTCATGCTCATGTCGGGACAAGTCAAATGTGTTTATGTTTGGGCGTTGAATCCTTATGGTGTAAATGCTGCCTCAGCTGGTCGGACGAAGGATCCCTTCGTTCATCTCAATCTCATGCGAGGAATCCTTGGAAAAGCCCTTGGAATTCGAGATGTGCTGTGCGACCAGGATCATTAATGGCTCTTTATGAAACAAAACCACCTCCATCCTTGGTCCTCGAGTCGGCATGATCCATTTTTTGCATCCTCGTCGCCGACATTGGTGAATGTTGGAGACTGCCAAGACCATAATACATTCAACGCCTTAGTGCGAAGGGAGGGAAAA
>PGIR01000161.1:0-93921 GCA_002812735.1 Scedosporium dehoogii
ATTTTATTATATTAGAATTTTCTTTTGTTTCTCTTTCTGCGAGAGAATCCTTGTTTGCTTGCCCTGTTGAGGTTGGGATATGTTTCGAGATCTCGGGGAATGTCCTGGCTTGAGGTTACGTAGGAAGCTGGGAGAGGTTGTCGGTTCGAATCCGGCGAGGGCCTTCTGCACTTCCTATTTTCATACTCGTCTAGTCAATAGACGAGAACACAAGCGTTATCACAAAGCAAGAAGAAAAAAGAAACCAAGGTTATTTAAACAGCCAATCGATACGTCATTCGTAATCGAATATAGCTCCAAATATTCAATTCATCGATATCCGATCCATTTAGATCCAGATATTCCAAAAAAAAAGTTATATCTCAAAAAATCGCAATCCATGGCAAAGCGACAAATCCTGCCGCGCCAAGACAAGAAAGGTACGAGTTTGTTCGACCGCCCCAGCCAGAGTGTTTTTTTTTTTTTTTTTTCCACCCTGGAATCTGTGTTGGTCGGATGGGCTACGATATAGATCCCATCAAGCAGGAAGGGGCGTGAATATACACACCCCAGGGAGGAAAGGGATTGGAGAGGAAACCCCTTAGGCAGAGCCAGCAGAAGCAGCAGCCTCCCTCTCCAAAAGCACATCAACAATGCCTCCCTCATTCCCCTCCTTCCTAATCTCCCTACTCATATCCTCAATGCCAAGCTGTCCATCCGTCCAAAGCGGCTCGACAGCAGGGCTACCCTTCTCGCCGACGCCAATGAACCCGCCCTCGGCGGCCCAGTCCGAAGTACGCTTAATACCAAGCCTAGTCCAAATCTCATCGAGAGCGACGACGAGATCCTGCCTCAGCTCCTTGGTATGTCCGGGGGTAGGGGTGACGCGGAGACGTTCCTGGCCGACGGGGACGGTGGGGTAGTTGATGGACTGGACGTAAATGTTATAATCCTGGAGCAACATGTCCGAAGCGCGCTTGGCGAGCTCGGCGTCGCCGACGAGGATGGGCACGATGTGCGACGGGTTAGGGATGACGGGAATGTCGCGGGCCTCGAGGGCCTCTTTGACAGCCCGGGTATGCAGCTGCTGGAGCCGTCGATCGCCACCATAGCCCATCTGGTATTCGATGGAGGCCGTGGCGCCGGCCATGGTGGCGGGGGGCAGCGACGTGGTGAAGATGAAGCCGGGGGCCAGCGAGCGGATCATGTCGACGAACTTGGCGCTGCCGGCGATGTAGCCTCCCACGCAGCCGTAGGCCTTTCCGAGGGTGGCGGTGATGATGTCGATGCGGTCCATGATGGTGCCCTCCCACTGGCCGCGCTTATGGGCTTCGAAGTCGAGGTGCTCGGCGACGCCGGCGCCGTTCGGCCCGTACATGCCGACGGCATGGACTTCGTCCAAAAAGGTGATGGCGCCGTACTTGTCGGCGAGGTCGCAGATGGCTTCGATGGGGCCGATGGAGCCGCACATGCTGTAGACGGACTCGAAGGCGATAATCTTGGGGACGTGTAGGGGGAGCGAGGCGAGTTTGGCCTCGAGATCCTGCATGTCGTTGTGCTTGAACACAATCTTCTTGGTTCCCGAATGTCGGATTCCCTGAATCATCGACGCGTGGTTCAGGCTATCGGACAGAATCACGCAGTCGGGCAACTTGCTCCCGAGCGTGGCGAGAGTCGCGTCGTTGGCGACGTAGCACGAGCTGAAAACGAGAGCCGCCTCCTTGGCGTGCAGACGGGCGAGCGTAGCCTCAAGCTCGACAGCATGTCTGTTGTGGCCCGAGATGTTGCGGGTGCCGCCGGCGCCGGCGCCGTACTCCTCGAGCGTCTCGTGCATCTTGTTGAGGACCTGGGGGTTGCGGCCCATGCCGAGGTAGTCGTTGGCGCACCATACCGTCACGCGCTCCTCCTTGCTCGACATGTGGGCGCGGGGGAACTCCTTGGCCAGGCGATTGATGTTGTTGAAGTAGCGGTACGACTTGTCCTTGTGCTTCTTCTCCAGCTCGTTCGTGTAGAAGGCCTCGTAGTTGAAGCGGCCCGGAGAGGCGGCGCTCGGAGCCGGGGTGGCGTCGCGACCGGGGTACAGGGACGGAGGGAGGGGTTCACCTGCAGACCGGGGGTACATGTTAGCATCAGCCATTGAGTCATGGTTACAACGTCCAGCATGGTCGGTAAAGTTTCTTCGTAATCCCCAAAAGGAAGGCAAGTGTCCTATGCAAGTTTGACACGATCCTGATGGGGTGACAAATACAATGACCATGGAAAAAAATCCAATTCGACGCCCCAAAACGGAAAAAAAAAAAAAAACTCACCCTGCTGACGGTCAAACAGAGAATCCTCAAGACGAGCACCCTCAGGCCGGCTAGTATGAATACCAGCCCGGCCAACCTTGGCAGCCGAGTTAAAGGCCCTCAGCCCAGCAACAGCCGAGCGCTTAGCCATGTCGGTGCGGCCGTAGTGAGCCGATCGCACAGCAATGGCCTTGCCCATGATGGGGCATCGGTTGGCCAGAAGCTGCAGCTTCGACATGGTGCCACCGCAGGGGGACTGGGCGGTGGCCTGGGCCGGACGCACAGCCGTCGAGAGGGCCCTCAGGGTCGCGGGGGACGACTTCTTGAGGAAGGGGCACATGGCCTTGGACTGCCGCAAGACGGAATCCATGGCGAATTTGTTTTCGACCGGGGAAAAAGTTGAAGCAAAAAAAAAATTCGCCTTGGATTGGTTATGGAGGCGAAAACTGGAAGTTGGGGGTGGTTCGATCCCAATTGGCACAATGGTCAATGGTCAATGGATTGCACTGGTTTCGACAAATCCTGGGGATTTGGCTTTATAGAGGGAAAAAAAGGAAGGAGGTGCGGCAAGGAGGGGGGGGGGGGGGGGGGGATGGAAGAGGAAGAAGTTAGAAGAAGAAGGAAAAAAGTGAACGAGGAAGGAAATCCAAGAAAGGGTTCAGATTGAATCGACCCCAAAAAAATTACTGAGAGTAGAAGGTCAAAGAATGACAAGAAAATATTACACTAACACCGCAAAAAGATGGTTTCAAATGCGGCGAAAGCGCATCATCCCATTCGGCAATGGCTTTTCCAGCGAGTTCGACTCCACTGGACTCCATTGGCTCCATTGAGATGTACAAAGGCGTAGTAGCGTGCGAGGTAGTGCAGCCCGCCAGCCCAGCGGCGACCATCCACTATTGGCTGGCTAGCTTTGAGCCGTTGACCACTGACCGCCACGGTTTTGTAATCGCCGACGATTGATGTAGCGGATTGAGTCCAAGTAATCTAGTTGTTGTGGAATACTGGTAGGCGTCTGCGGACAGAAGTCAGAGACCGGCACTAATTACTTGCAGGCCTCAATCAATGCCTTTTTATGGTAAAGTACAAGCTGTACTTCGTAGCGCTGCCACGCCTCGACCGCCAGCGTCGCTCATGCCTTCCACGCCTGCCTGTGCTCTCTTTTCCAGCATCGAAGTGTCCAGTCCAAGTACTCCGTATTACTGTGGGGTCCGGTCCCGGACACAGTGCCTGCAGCAGGAGTCATCCAATCGATCCACCAAGGTACAAACAGTGGTGGTGGACAGGACTATCTGGAAAGACACCCTTCGACTCAGTCCCTACTTCATTCTGCGTCTGGTGCCACACCTCGTACCTCGCAGGTACCCGTCCCTCACCCAAACATCCCGCACCAGACGCAAGCAATATCATCTTGATTACTTCGTTACTTCCACACGGCGGAAAATTCACCAGATGGATGGTGGTGGGGGGGAGAGGAGGGGAGGGAGGGGCAAAATTCCAACCAGTCGCCTAGTTCGCAATCGTCAGCAGATCGAGATTCAATTTTGATCCCGGAGCTCTCCGCTAAGAATACCCCAGGGTCCTCTTGAACCCCTGCTTTGCCAAGGGACCTGGGCACATGGGGCCTCAGCTGCTTGCCGAAATACTTGTACACGTAAATCGAAGCATATGAAAGAAAGAAAAATTATTGCAAAACAGAATTGATTTATGGAAAAAAGTGTCAGGTCAGATCCAAGAGGAGCTCGCCAGAATCCATGATGCCGTCCCTACTCATCCAGAGCAAGAGCACCTCGAGGAAACCCATCGATTGATCCTTCGTACCTCGTGGGATGACCGACCCAGGCTAACTTTGCTAAGAAAAGGGAAAGAAAATGTGCTCTAATTAGTACTTTGCAGGTCTAGACTCCAGAGCATGGTGCCAGTCGGATAGCGGGGTGCCGAATCAATGACCCTCCTCCGCCCTAAATAGTGCAGAAAAAAACCTAGAGCAGTCCAGTCCGGAAAGAAAGTACCCAGCGTTAGCTAAATCGAGTGTGAAGGGGGGCGGGCCTAGAGAAGCCGAAAGCCGTCGTTCGGAACCTTGCTCGGCCAGACAGCCAAGGAGTGCTGATGACTCCCTCCGCGGAGATAGCCTCCTTCCCAGGTCCGTCCCGGCCGAAAACCCTTGACAACCCCGACCACTCATCTCACGGTCTCACTTCTATCAATCCCAAATGGCACATGTCACGGTGGGGTAGAACTTCTCCCACAGTGGGTTTTATGCAGCATACCTCGCCTCGTACTCTAGTATCCCGGTTCGATCTCGTCTCTCTTTTATGAGGTTCGACATGGACTTCGTAATTTCGTCTGGCCCACTCGTCGGCTTGTGGGATGTCGGATGTTCTTCTCGAGGCGAAACCTCTGGGCGGTAGCGTACTTGAGCACTTCCTCTCAAGAAAACCAAAGGCCAAGGGAGCAAAAGGAAACACACGCATGCTTTCATGTCACCGCTGCTGCCCCGAGAATCAATTAGGCTTGGTGGTGATCTTCATCATAAAAGCACACTTCATAAAAAAGCACAGTACATTGCGGTATCCTTCTTCCTTACGCCAAACAGAATTTGGGGTATCAATGAAACCGAAATCAAATTTTCCCTCTCTTTATAACCTGCCTAACGCCTCCTCTAGCATCACTCCATTGAGCGCTAGAAAATGAAAAACGGAAAACATAACTTAGTCAAACATGACTCAAACAAGCCCGGAAACCCAATCCTAGTCTTCTTGTCCTTGAAACGCCAGGTTGATGCAAACCGACATAACATTATCATGTCATCGTATCTCATGGCGAAGAAAAGAAAGAAAAAGAACAGATGGATGAGGCTGAAAATGAAAATGAAAAAAAAGGACAAAGAAAAGAAAGGAAAGTACAAAGGAAAAGAAAAAAAAGTCAGTGACAGGCACCGCGTCCAACAAGATGCCAAGAAACAAAGCCAACACTATAACGCTTCGCGTTCGTGCACCTTCCGGGACGGTGTAGATGTTGGTGTTGGTATCGACGTCGCACGGGCGGAAAGGAACGAGGACTCTCGGGAGCTGTTGCTTCTTTGGATCGCGTCATTCGCCCACCGTGGCAAGGGCTGCTGTTGCTGGCGCTGGTGCAGGTGCTGTCGAGGGTGATGTTGAACATGAGGTTGAGGTTGGGGTTGCGATTGCTGCTGCGGTTGTTGCTGCCTCCGTCTCCTCCGAAGATCGGCAATCTCCCGCAGCGCAATCTCGTCTTCGCTTCGTCGTGGAGAACTCGCATTTTCGGCGTCGTTTTTTCCTTCGAGACGTTCGCGATTCCGTCGACTCAGATACGAGGACAAATGCTAATCGACAACGAGTACTTGCGTTTAGTGACATAGTGGCCCTAATATGAAGTAGGGAAGAGCAAGGGTGGACGGAGAAAGAGAGTGGTGAAAAGGAATTCGGCGACTAGCGTGTGAATTGCAGTTGGATAAGAGGAGTGACACTATGGTTGTGCATAAGAGGAGTAGATTGTTATTGGATAGGAGGGAGTTATTACCACCTCCCCGAAAAGCAGACTGCTGCTCTGGGCTCCCGCCCGTTTTCAGAGACGACTGCGCCTCTAGGACCTGTGTCCGTTGTTCTGGGGTCCTTGGGTGCCAGAACCCGACGTGTTAGTTTGGGGGTTTCTTACTTGCGGATCCATTGCCCTTGTGGTCGTGCTGGGGCCTTGTCCTTCACGCGAGGAAGTATGCGACACGCCAGCTGCATTTCCAACCGTGGATCCCATTCGGTCATTGCTTTGTCCCAATAATTCATGGATGGGGGGAAACGGGTCCGGCGACGGGAGGTGGACAGCAGCGGGGCCCTGAGGGGGCAGTGGGGACGGAATAGCCTGTTGTTGAACCGGCGGAAGCTGGGTAGCTGGGTGCTGAGGTGCACGCGCTGCCGCCGCAAGCGCTTGTGCTGCAGCTTGTGCTGCAACTAGTGCTGTAGCTTCACGCTCAACCCGCTGCCGGGCGTAAAGTGCTTGGAAAGTCGGTAAGTGGCTGAACTCATCTCTTCGGTTGAGTAGATTAGTCGCTGAGCCGTGTGCTGCTGAATTCTGAACAGGTTGAGCCCGTGCCATTTCCGGGTGGGTTGTTGATGTTGGAGAAACTCCTGGGCGCTGCGTGTTTCCCACGGGCTGGGAAGGCATCGGCTGACCTCGGCCGCTGTGGTACGCCTGCGGTGCGGTGCCCGCCGACATAGGCTGAGCTTGATGGTACGGGTGGGGATTGCCCACGGACTTAGAAGATGGAGGTTGACCTCGGCCGTTGGACGGCGGCACAGCTCCTATCGGCTTGGGCTGGGCTTGATGGTTATACGACTGCGTGGTCCCCGTGGCCTGGAAAGGCAAAGGTTGACCTCGACTGTTGGATGGCGGCGTGGTTCCCGTCGACGTAGGCTGGGCTCCATAGTTATGCGGCTTGGGGGTGCCCACCGACTGCGAGGGTGTAGGCTGACCTCGGTTCTGATACGACTGCGGCGTGGTTCTCGCTGGCAGAGGATGAGCTCGGTTATCTCGCTGGGCGGTGCCCACGGACATCGAACGTGTTGGTTGGCCTTGGTTGTGGTCCGCCTGCGGCGTTGTTCCCGCCGGCTGGGGCGTCATGGGTTGAGGTCGGCCGTTCTGCGACTGCACGGTCGGGGGAACTGTGCTCGATTTCTGCGTATTCGAGTTCGTGCCACTCTGCAACACCCCCGCTGCACCCCTCTGGGATTGCTGTTCATTGTTTGGCTGCGCGGTCTGAGAACCCATGCTTGACTGTTGCTGAGCCCCCGCCCTTTCTCCCATGGGTGTTGATCCGGCACCTCCACCACTACCACTCTCAGTATCGGGAGTCTGTTTCCTCGTTCGTCGTTTAGCTGCCAGGGTGACGAGCCTCTGCACCTCTTCCAGATCAAGTGCGGTAAGTTCGATATCCTCGGGGTCCTCCGCCTCGAAGGTGTCAGTCGGGACGACTGATAAGATCCCCTGGCTAAGCTCTTGGTCGTTCAGGACTCGATTAAGGACGCGATCGGCGCCGACGAGGGCTTGGGCTTGCGATGCTGGCAGGGGTATATTGGGGTCCACTTCCCATACTGTCCTCACCCATTGCGCCACAGACGATGCGGAGTACGCCTGGATATTGTCTTTATTATCAACTACGCGTTGCGCAAGCTGATTTTTGAAAACCATCCGTCCATGCAGCTTCGCCTCATGAGTTCCCCACACGACGAACCAATAGACGAAGACGGGCTTGGTCTGCCCAATGCGATAAGCACGTCCGATGGCTTGCTGTTCGTGAGCGGGATTATGCTCGAAGTCGAGCATGATCACTCGGTTAGCTCCGTAGATGTTAAGACCGACGCCTCCTGCTCTGGTTGAGATGAGAAAAATTTCAACCGAGTTGAGTGAACTGTTAAAATCCTTGATCAAAGCCGTCCGCGTGCCGACTGGCGTGTCGCCGTCCAGTCGCATCGAACGGCGCCCCTGCCGGCGGCACAGCTCCTCGACAAAATCAAGAACCTTGATCCTTCGTGAGAAAATGAGCACCTTGTCCCCCGCAGCTCGACACTCGTCAAGGATGGCCATTAGGTGCCTGAAGCGCCACGACAGATCGGGTCTGTTAGTGTCCGCTTCTGAAGCCGCTACGGCAATCAATCCTTCTGCGATACTCCTCGGCAATGCCACCGCAGCTTCCGTCCCCCGATTCCTGGTTGTTTCGGGGAGCTCATCCTCCGTCGGCGAGTTGCTATCCACACCTTGGTCGGCGAGCACATCCCTGACCTTCTGAAGAAAACACCTCGGATGCGCGCAAATCAAGGAGAGGTGTCCTAGAGCTCCCCAGGCGCATGTCTTGAGGAGGCCCGTGGCCTCAAGATCGGAAACATACCGATTGTACAGGCTTCTTTGGAAGGGGGTAGGGGGTACGAAGATGACGAACTCCGTCTTGCGAGGCAACTCGTCCTTCAGGACAGTGATATTGAGGCGATGCACCTTTGGAGAGATATTCTCCCTGAGGGCGCGAAGTCTGATACGCGCTATCCTCTTTTCATCATCACCTGAATCCTTCCAGAGGCCCGTCTCGATAGGCCGAGTGTACACATCTGCAAATTCGGAAGACGGTCCCATGTAGCCCGGGGCTGCCCAATCCACCATGGAATAATACTCCGACACGCTGTTCGACAGAGGAGAGCCTGTCAGTGCAATCCTCGCCCGGGTCTCGAAGGGGATGCAGGCTTTCCGTAGCTGCGATTGGAGATTCTTTATCATGTGTGCCTCGTCGGCAACCACGATGGCGGCGCGCTTGTGGATGATGTCCATCATCTCTGTCGAGTTCCTCATGAATGCGGTGAAGAGCTGATATCCGAGAATCAAGACACCGCCATCCGACGCCCACTTTTCAACGGTATTCTTACGAAATTTGCGGCTCTCTGCCGTGGAAGTGTTGGAGCTGCCACCGGTAACCACGTAAACCTCGCCGAGGGCTTTGTCAGTGTCCCAGAGCAGGAATTCATCTCGCCAATTCGGCGCAAGCGAAGGAGGACATAGAACCACCGTTCGAGACTGTCGGAGATCATGGGGGATCTGAGAGCGAACGGCGGGGTCGGGAGAGTTAGACGAAGTGATGATGCATAAAAGAAGAGTGATAACCTGCATCGTTTTGCCTAGGCCCATGGCGTGCGCTATGAGGCACCCATTGCGGCTCTCGGGGGGCACAACGATTTGGTTCCACAAAAACCTTACTCCGTCGATCTGATGATCCTTGATCAGCCTCGCCGGTGTGCCGGGAATGTATATGAAGCTCTCGCCATCTTCTTTAGCCTCGTTCACAATGAGGCGAGACTTATCTCTTGCCATTGGTGTCATGGTTGATAGTGTTAGGTGGAGTTCCTGTCGCCGCTTCTCCAGCTTTGCAGCCCGTTCCGTCTCTAGCTCTCGCATCCTCATCGCTTGAGCGTCCATGGCAATTTCTTGCTGGACGCTTTCGCCCTGCCCGCCCGGCATATTGACAAGTCTTGGAAATAGTGGGATGACTCGGAGCAAGATGGCGTGAAATCCGGCAATCGTATCCCTCTTTTCGCGGACTTGGCCAGCTTTCTTACGTGCGTGGTCAAGTCGGTACACGGCGAAGGACGACATATCATGCCAGTAGATAAAAAGCCTCGTCATAAGGCCCGGTAGGGTTTTGACGGCTACCGTATGCTTAAGGCCTTCGGCTATAGTCTTGTCCCAAAAGTCGTTTAGGTCGTCCTTGGAAGCTTCGGCCTGCTCGTGCAACTTGTTACGTGTGACGGTGGTGAGCCTCCAGAGCCGTTGGATCAATAGACGATCATTGTCCGTAAGTGTCACATCGGCTGGGATGCTGTCCCAAAAAGACGTTGGGAGTGCAGTTAATCCGGCTCTGCTCGCACTCGTGTCGTCTATCTCAGGATGTGGGTCAATGTCCGGTAGTCCCAAGAAATCCATATCACTGTCCGAACTGCCGACCGTCAGGTCAATAACCTCGGCGGCGTTCGAAGCTTGATTGTCTACGTCCATGGGTTCCGGGGCTTCTCCCTTGTCCGGGGCTGACGGTGCATCGTCTCCGCTCGTATCCATGGACTCGGAGAGGGGAGCAGTCACGGCAGCAGCGTTGTGCCTGTCGCCTAGACTTATCTTGGCGGTATCGTCTTCCATTTCCCGCGTGGCTTGCCTCATGTCTCGCATCGGGCTGCTGATGTCATCATCAATAAAGTTACTCAAGGGTTCTTCCTCGTCGCTGGTCAAAATTTCCTCATCACTCTGGCTAGGGCGCGGGAGGGGGCGGGGTTTATTGCGTTTTGGACGGACGAGGAGCTCGGGGCGTTGCTCAGGCTCGGGGCCAGCGAGAATGTTCAGGATACACAAAGCTTCTTCCCTATCCTCGACAGATTGTTCAAGTGACAACGCCTGGCGGCGAAGCGCGCTCTCCGAAGTCCAACCGGCGTCGGTGAGCTCTCGGCGTAGCATGGCGATGCGCGCGTCAATCTGGGCAAGCCTGGCCTGAGTCGGGTTAAGCTGAGAATTGGGGGAGCGATGCTCCTTCTTCCAAATGTTATGGGCCTTTTTCATCAGTCGATCGAGCTTTCGTGCCTTCCACGACGTAACAAACTCGGAAATGGCCTCGTCGATAATTCTATCAACCAACTCCCGGGGAAGCTGCCGAGCGGAGGCACGCTCCCGCTCGGCGTTTTCCTCCTCCATCTCGCGCAGGGTCTGGGGATCCCAGTCTTCATCCCCGTCTTCCTCTCCATAGGGAGCGAGGACTGGGTCACTTCGAGTTCCGCAGACTTCGTCCTGCTGAACGCCACTCAGGCGCAGAACTGTCGAAAGGAATGAATCCGGGTCCGGGGGTTGGATGCACGCCCTTGCCAGTTTCTTGAGTCCTCGCGGGTGCGGACGGAGGAGCGCTCGCATGGATCGGTTCATGCGTCGGGAATGGGCAACAATCGGTTTGGCTCGAATGTTAGAGAAGTTATCTTCAATTGCGAGTCCATCGGTGCGTTCGCCCAGCGCATCTTCCCATCTGACCCGTTTCAAACCGAGGAACGCCACTTTTTGGCACTTCGAAGTTCCATCTGTCGGATCCGTGAAAGTGAGAGTGCTAGGGTCCAAACTGAACCCATCTACTACATCGGGGAGATTAAACGCCTCCTGACGGACTACAGCAGACGGGGACGTGATTGTCGGCGCCAGTCTCCTCTTTTTCCGGGGGGCTTCAAGGGGCTCCTCTTCGGCCGTTTCAATCGATGGAATGGGCGACTCCATACGAGCAGAAGCGGCCTCGAAGGAGCGCTTGGTTCCTGCTACCGGGGGAGTCAAGCCGTTCTTTTCATACCACCTCGGGGACAGTGCCATTGGCTGATAGTAGCACTCCTCGGCGTCAAAGGATTTGTGAGAAGTGGATCGATTAAAGGGTGATAGACGAACCGGTGATTGTCGAACGGGTGTTTGAGGAACGGGTGTTTGCCGGGATATGGCTTCATGCAGGGAGAGATTGTCATCACCTCTCTGAGAAGCTTCCTGAGGGTTGGTAGATTGTAAACCACCACTACCTGCTTGTGTCTCCTTAGAGGAAGGGGGTTGCTGAGTCGCTCCGGGGGCATCTCCCCACTTCTCCCATTCGCGGTAGCGATGACTTCGTTCTTTCAGGGATTTGATTACACGAAACACACGGCTCCGTTGCTGGAAACCATTGCCAACGAGTCCGACAACAAGCTCATCGAGCATATGGCCCTCGGCAGTGAGGAGAAGTTCTCCATTCACATCGTGCTCTTTCAAGTTTGAGGCAAGTGTCTCGAAGGATAGATTTCGGCCCTGATGGTTCTTATCAAACCAGCCGCGGTCTGTACTGCAGAACTCTTGGATCACGCGTGGTACATCCCAGTACCAGGGATCATCCTGGCTCCCCTCCGCGAGGGGGTCCATCTTGGATGGTGGTGGAAGAGGACCTAGATGACGCAGAAAGTTAGTATGGCTAGAATACAAAGAGGAAAAAGACTGTTGTCTGTAAAGCAGGTCTGAAAGACTTGACAATTGAAGGCAATAAAATCAAAATGTATAGAGTAAAGGAAGGGCAGGGCAGGGCAGGGCAGGGCAGTTCCACAAGAAGCCCAAAGGGTCCAGCCATCTAGAGAACAATAAGAAAAAAAGCTTACCTTGATCTCAAAATCTCAAAGGATGTTAGCACGTAGTTGGAGAACTTGTATCATCAACAGCAGTCAATGGGAATGATGAAGGGTTTGAGAGGGATGATGATAATGACGATGGGTTCGGGTGGGATGATGATGGATTTGAGAATGTTGATTGTGGGAGAATGGGAGGGATGAGGAGAAGTGGAGGGTATGTTTTATTGTGGGAGAGTAGGGCACATCGGAGGATAAACAACATTCGAACTGGAACAAGGAAAAACTCACAGTAGGGAGAATACTGAAGGAAGGAGCTCCTCCCCAGGTTCAATTCCAAGTCATAGGAGTCATGTGTTTGGGGCTCAGGGTTGCAACTGCCAGTTGGAGCTTAAGAGGACTGGATTGCCCCGAGCGATTTCAACTTGTAATATAAAACGAGCGAGGGGAGAGTTCAGACTCGAGAATAGAAAGGACCCATAGACCCAAAATACGACCGGGGAAGAAGAGAGGACGAGAGAATAGAAGGAGAGATGATATCGAAAGGAAAATAGTAACGAGCGATTGGTGATGCAGCACGGTGAGATGAAGTTGCGAGGTCGTGGATGAGTTGAGAGAAGACGCGCAGAGGGAGCGTGGTCACGTGGTATTCAAGAGACGTTGACGTGGAAGTGGAATGCGGATGCGGATTTGAGGTGGATCAAACGGGTAAAACCTGCTTCGTTCAGTCTTCACCGGCAACTATAATTGTGTTGAGCGGACTGAAGCTATGGACTGGGTGGGAAATGGTCTTAAATAACAGTCGCCGTGGCGGAGTATTTAGGTATTTGGATGGACATGTTGGAAGAGGCCAAGAAAGATGTTGGGCGGGACAGGGATTCGAAGGGAGTCAAGGATCAATGATTGTTTCCAACTGCTCTTCAGCCTCTTCTGGCAAACCAAACGGGCCTCAAAGTGCTTAATCGACGTTGAGCTATTGATAATGTATGGAGAGATGGAGACAGGTACTTCGGTATACGAAGTATAGATCAATTGATGGATACATTGATGCCGTGGTGTTATATCTAACTACTATCTTCCACGTTCCATGCTCCATGCTCCATGCTCTGCCCACCGTAGCACCCTTCCAAACGCCTCAATTCTATTACGTTTGCGCAAACACCCCCGATTATTTGATCTCGAGGACATTCTCTCGCCTGGCTCCTCCCACCCACCAGCTGGTGCATAACAATTGAACCAACGGCCAAAGGCACTCACCCTGACCCCGTTTGCATCACCGTCAGGGAGGGACAAGTCTCAGGATCTTCATTGGTCTCCGAGAAAATCATCAAGTATCAACAATCAGTCTATCAAGGTCCCTATGAAAGACCAAAGTGAACGTTCTAATTACACACTACTTCGTATATTGCCCTTGATTTTACGAGTGAGCCGCAGCGGATGCCAATGCCTGCCCCGCTTCAGACGGACTTGAACTCAATTGATGGATTTGATGCGTTGAATTCTGAAATCTGCCCCTCATTCTCGCTTGCACTAATAAATCTTGCTAAACCCGCCGCCGGCTTTATAATCAATTGAACAATTAAACGACATTCTCACGATCGCTTGTCGCCGTGCTTCAGGCTTCCCTTCTGCATTCGAGCCACCTTTTCAATTCCAACGTGCCAAAGTAGACCAGAGTGACGGTTTGAGAGATATCTCGTAGCAAACTTCAAACGCCGCGTCTTCCTGCAGCCCTCCCCTCTTGCCTCAAGGGAGAGCGATTTTAACAGGCCCGCGCACACACAACATACCCCTCCAACCCTCCTCCGCCATCATGGTATCCTCCATTCCCCCCGGCCTCTCGCGGGACGAGCGGCGCCACCTCGCTCAAGTCGCCAAGGACTGGGCCGCCGCAAACGGTCTCGCCATCCGGCCCGCCGTTTCGCAAGAGGTCGACCCCGACGGCGTGCTGGCCATTCATGCGCCCGTCACTCTATTCCCCAGCAAGTTCCCGCGATCCTGCTTCGAGCAGGCGAGGTCGGTTCAGACGGCCTACAACGAGTTGTATGTGAGGGTGAGCAGGGATGAGGAGTTCTTGGGCCAATTGGTGAAAGAGTAGGTGTTTTTTCCATTTTTTTTTTCTCTTTTTTTTGTTCTCTTTCTTCACAGCCACTGTGGCCGCCTGGTTGCCCCTCTATGCTATTTTTATCGTTTCGGCGGTTGACCAGAGACGATAGGCTAGTCGACGTGGACGACTTTGTCGCAAACCTCTGGAGGGTCCACCAGAGAGTCAAGGAGGAAGGCTATGTGCATGATTTGTCTCTCGGCCTCTTCAGGTCCGATTACATGGTCCATGAAGACGAAAATGGTCTCCAAGTGAAACAAGTAGAGTTCAACACCATTGCCGCATCGTTCGGCGGCCTCTCGACCCAGACCTCCCGGCTCCACCGGTTTCTAGCCACCACCGAGTACCCACGTCTCCAAGGTCGCGTGAGAGATTTGGACGTTCCAAAGAGCGATAGCGCTGCCCTTCTTGCCCATGCCATCGCAACGGCCTTCGTGGAATACGATACCACGCTCACCCCGGGATGTGAACGCCCTAGATGTGTCCTCTTTATCGTTCAAGACGGCGAGCGCAACATCTTTGATCAACGTCATCTCGAGTACAACGTCTCTTGCCGGGACCCTACCATCCCCGTCTTCCGCCTGCCTTTCTCGGAGATCTTCCAGCACACGCGTATTGCCGGACCCAGGAGAGAACTGATTTATACCGCGCCCTGGAGTCGCCAATCGGCCAACCCCGCTGAATATGAAGTCGCCGTCGTTTATTATCGGTCGGGTTACGGCCCCGGAGACTACCCGTCGCCAGAGTCTTGGGAAGCGAGATACCACGTCGAGCGATCCGCCGCCATCAAGTGTCCCACTATCCTCACGCAACTGGCCGGTATGAAAAAAGTCCAGCAGGTACTAGCAGCCCCCGACACCGGTGATGCACCTCCCATCCATGCCCGATTCACCCAAGGCGACCCCGAGTTCAAACCCTTGCTCGACACCTTCACCAACATCTACCCCATGGACACCTCACCCGCCGGCTTAGAGGCGCGCCGAAAGGCTACCGACCCCGAGCTATGCAAGTCCTTCGTTCTGAAACCCCAACGCGAGGGTGGAGGCAACAACATCTACCGTACTGCCATTCCCGAGTACCTCAAGACGATACCGGAGGATCACTGGAACTCGTACATCCTCATGGAGCTGATCACGCCGCCGCCGGCGACGAACATCATTCTCCGCAACGGGAAGCTCGAGGAGGGCGGCATCATCTCGGAACTTGGCATCTACGGAACCTGTCTCTGGGATGGCGAGACGGTCCTGTTCAACGATGAGGCAGGATACCTGCTGAGGACGAAGGGCGACAAGAGTGAGGAGGGTGGCGTCGCAGCTGGATACGGCTGTATGGATAGCTGCAATCTGGTGGACTAGGCTCAGCTTTGTTTCAAGGACCCACAAAAAAATAAAATAATAGAACAGAAAAGAATGATGGCAAAAAGCTCGAGGAAAATAAGTGGAGAGCTCTCCTGGGCTTGCTAGAAGTTTGGTATTCCATTTCCATTGGTATAGATATCATTCATATTGTACACGGGACGCCTAAATAGACCCCTAAACCATATCGAATCGCACGATACAAACATAAAAAAATCTAGCGAGCGGAGACGTAGCCGAGCCTATCAAGCAAAAGTGATGTGGAGAGAGAAGCACATTGGGGAAAATCTTGAAGCAGAAAAGTTGTGTTTACTCATGGGTAGCCTCGGTGTTGGGGCGCTTGATGACATCTATGCTGCCTGTAAGGTTGTCAGTAAAATGCGCATCTTGAAATTCGAACTCCCAACGGAAAAGGGAGGGAGAAAAGAAGCGTACGCTGAATGATGTTGAGCGAAGTTCGAGTCTTGCCCTCAGCATCCTGGTAAGTGCTAACACTAGCATCACCCTCGACGTAAACAGTAGAGCTATACACAACCCCATTGTCAGCCTTCAAGTTCTCCAAAAATCTCAATCCCTAGACCAAACGAGATCCCTTACCCCTTGGGGATGCTCAACAAAAAGTCACGCTGCTTCTCATTCCCCTCAGGAATAAACTTCGTAACGCGGAACCAGCTAGTATGGCGATTCTCCTTGGGACCCGTCGAGCTAGCAATCGAGTACTTGATGACCTCGTGGCCGGTGCTGGTGGGCTGCAGCTCGGGCGAGTCTCCGAGGTTGCCGAGGAGGGTGATGCGCGCGACGGATCGGGGAGAGGAGGTGCTGAAGGCGCGGAGGGCGGCCGGGGCGAAGGCGGCGCGACGAGCGAGGAACGAAGACATCTTTGTTTTTGGGTTATTTAACCGGGGGAATTGGGCGATTTGTTTTCGGTTGATGAGATTTGGTCGCGGGGAGTTAGGCGTCTTGACGGTCTGGTGATGGTTTTGTTGGACGGAGGAAATTGAAGCACGATTTTCTAAGACATGGGCACGTACGCGATGCTCCTTCTCATCAACCTGAGGGGAAACGCCAGACGCGAAAGATTGCGAGTTTATGCGAGTGGTCCGTGCTCGAAGAAATTTATTTAATTATGTGGTACACTCCGCACCAACAGTAACCTCGATTGTTTCATGGTATTGAAATTAATAGAGTATTGCTAGTTATCAGAATTCCCATATGAGCAAGGAGAGAACCTCGTAGTATAAGAGCTTAACTTCTACAAAACACATCACTGGCCATATATTTTTATCTCTAATGACGGCACGGAAACGAGGGAAGGCCCTCTGGAAGGCCTGCTTATGGACTTGGATCGATCTTAATGAGCACCTTCACTATTCGAGAGTCGAGCACGCCATGATTAGGGAGAAGAGCTCTCTTCTCCTTGTATCCACAGGGCTTCAACAAAGGCCACCAGAGGGCATGCTATCGCCTGGTTAGGAATAGAGCTAGGGGACGTGGTTCGGCTTTTTTTTCCTGCTCTCCTTCCCGAGCACCAAGCCTGACCCAATCTAGAGAGGGGAAAGAGTGGGAGAGGGGAGGTATCTCATGAGATGCCAGTCCTCGGAGGACTGCTACTGCATTCATTGCTTCCTGCGCTGGCCAGTCGCATGAATATACGCGTTTGTATGCCTTCACTATTGCCATGGTAGTGACGAGGAGGCAGTGTAGGCGTTGCGCTTGTTCAAGGGGAGAAAAGCCTACTCACACGGTTGTGTTCTGTTGTCTTTTTTTTCCCAACTTGGCCGATCGCATCTCCAATCAGTGGACTCTAGCCGCTGTCATCTTCAGGCCTGCATCTGGTGGCGTTGTCTTGGACGATTCTGCAGTTGATTGAAGGTCGGCATGCGACCCATGCAACCTCGCCAAAGTCACTGCCCCATCATCCGCCCGAAGGTCAGCACGCGGCGGACTTTCCACTTCCCCCGTGCAAACATAGACGCAGAGTCATCCTCTTTCGGCCGTAGATACGGGTATTGGACGCCACACATGAGGCGGAAGGAACTGTTTTCCATCCGGAAATGGACAGGTTGGCGTTACGAGGAACGTCGCCCCGGCTTTTAGTATGCATTGGTTGATCTTCAGTGTGTGTGTGTGTGTGTGTGTGTGTGTGTGTGTGTGTGTGTGAAGGGTTAATTTTCGCTTCACATTTTCCCTCTTATGCGGCCAAACGTCTCAGCCATAGAGTAGATCCTCATACTGGCATTTGATGGCTTGAAGAGCAAACACTACGAGTCTCTCCAAGAATACCGGCCTTGGTGAACTGATCTCACGCCATGCGTAGCCTACACACATTACATATATCACTTATTAGGTACGGTGCATCGGAGCCTTTGCGAAGTCATGCTATCGTTGGTAGGCTTGAGGTTTGCGATCCTCGAGGTTTGCTCATTGCACCGAGTAATCCTACAGGTTTGCTCAGTCCGAGCCCCACGCTTGCAGAGGCGTGCGCCTCTACTTGCCTCGCCGCGTTTGAGTGTTTGTTCTTCCGGCGGAGTCGACCAAGAGGGTGAGAGTTGGGACGTGTTTTCGTGCTTCACATAACGTCAGGGCTGCATAAGCCCAACCTAACTTGGCCAAAGGTGTGTGTGGATTGAGAAGGGGCGTTGGCTGCTCATCGTCCTAACAATCGCAGACTGGGCGAGAAATGTTGTGTTCAATATCGGGTCTACGCGGGACAAGGTTTGCTTCATTCGAGGGCGGTCGTTTGCTCTCCCGCTGCATACGAATCCGTCCCCCCCCCCCCCCCCCCCCCCCCCCCCCCCAACACTCCCCCATGATAAGCAATAGGAATTGGCGTCGACATGTACGACGAAGCAGTGTGACCAACATCGTACAGGCCGAACCCGAAAGGGCCGCAGCCGGATACCGACTCACTCCCCAACAATTGCGGGAACGAGGCATTTCTCGCCATCATTTCCCAGACATTGATCGCCTCCTGGTCCCGATTACGCACAAGACTCACGGTGCTCGTTCCTTGCAGAAAAAAGACCAGATGTCGCAGAAAGAGTGAAAAAAGCGACTGAAGATTTGTTTCGTGCGACCATGCAGGATGCTTAGATAGGCAATGGGCCAAGGCCGTTCGTCGGTTGTGCTCAACGGGAGCATGCCGAGACAGCAAACTTGAGAGTTAATCGTCGTTAATGATGTGTCGAGTGTGAGCGAGGATTAGGAACTCGCCCGTTCTGATACGGGACTTTTTTTTTTCTCCATTTTGAACCCCCTTTTTGGCTTTGTTCTTTTCGTTTGATCGCATCGACAAATCATGACGAAAAACAAACCTGGGGGAAAGAGGGGTGTATGCTGCAAGTTCGTTTTCTCCAAGCAGCACTAGGCAGGGAAGCCACAGGATAGAGTCATGTTTGTGCCAACCACAGTTCCCCTTCTGGCGTCGAACAACATCCAACCGAGAGAGACTTGGCCTAGACTGGCCACAGAAGGGAAGGACCAGTTGAGTTGCCTGACATGAATGAAGCAACTTACACGGATTTGCCAGTCTTATGTTCGTTTCCGTCTGGTAACGTCCTTTTTGTCAATTGTGAGAGGAGTGAGGAGTACAATGCCCGCTTGCTTGCCCTGTCTCTCTCTGTCACATTTCGTCTTTTCTTTTTTTTTGTTTTGTTTCTGTCTTTCCGTTTCTTTGAGGTTTATATTCAGCTCGTTTCCTCTGGTATCAGGAGACATGGGAGAACCTGGAAGAGAATCGGGATAAGAGACTGGGGCAGACCTCTTATTCAAGACTCTTGCTTACGCCACTCTCAATAGTTCATTTCATCTCCCGTCCTAGTCGGGCGGTTATGTCGGCGTAGAAGAGACAGGTTCACCTCTCCGTACCATTCATTGATGGTAGTTGGTTATTGAAGATGAAATGGCCCTGCTCCCCTTGGTCGGTTTTCCTCGATTCGAATGAAGGTATATATGCAAGAGGGCACCAAACTCCTTCGTGCTTGACTTCCTCGAAGTAAGACAGCAAGCACTCTCTGAGCCGTTCTCCCACGCCTTAACTAGGGCCCGCGCCTCGACATCAACGCCGCTAGGGCAGGTCCCCGTCCAGAAGAGAAACAAGAGAAGCAGCACGGCAACATACGTCTGCAAAAAGGCCATCAATCATCCACAATGGGCCCAGCCAACATCATCGACCTCAGCCAACCCAACCCCTCATTCCCCGACTTCCACCCCCGCCATCCCACCGACCCGGCCCAAGTAGCAGCCAACGTAGCCTGCCGCATCATCCTCGGCATCCTCGCCAACCTCAGCATCTGGGTGCCCCTCCGCATCCTCTACCGCCACGGCGAGTTCGCCGCCGTAGTCCTCATGTCCTCCACCATGCTCCTCAACGTCCTCACCATCGTCAACGCCCTCATCTGGCGCAACGACGATACGGGCTCCTGGTGGCTCGGCTACGGCTACTGCGACGTGTTCCCTTACGTCTATAACCCCCTCCTCATGGTTTACAACACGAGCATCTTCGCCATCATGCGTCATCTCGCCGACAAGATTAGCCTCATGCGTGCCGACTCGCCGAGCGTGAGGGAGATGAGGAGGAGGAACATGATTCAGGCGCTGATTATTTTCCCCGTGCCGGTCGTGCAGATGGCTTGGATGTATCCGCTCGCGCTGCATCGGTATGCTATTTTTGCGCTGACGGGGTGTACGTGGATGCCGTTTGGGTCGTGGCCGTTGTTGGTGTTTGTTATTTTGCCGAGTCCGCTGTTTGCCATCGGGACTGTCTACTACGCGAGTGAGTAAAACCGATCAGAGAAACCGGGGAAGACGAGGAACGAAGAAGAAGTTGCAGAGTTGGCTAACTCGGCCGTGCCATGGGTCTCGTTTGTGTTAAAAAAAAAAATAGTCCTCACATACGTCCGCTACAAACAAGTCGCGGCAACCACATCCTCCGCCCTCACAACCTCCAACAGCGCAGCGAGCAGCCGGGCCCGCCGCGCCAAACGCCGCCTATACTTCATGACCGTCTGCATCCTGATCCCCTACTTCCCCGTCCAGCTCCTCTGGCTCGTGCACAACACTACGAACTTCACCCCGCTCGCCAAGTACGACTTCCCCGCGCTCCAAGCCGGCGCTATTGACGGCCTGCCCTGGAACACGATTCTCCTTATACCGACGAATGGGGTGGCCGTCGTGTCGCTGATCGATAGGTACATTGCCATCATCACGGCTATCCCCATCTTCGTCTTTTTCGGGATGACCAAGGATGCCTTAAACATGTATAGAAGATACCTCCTGGCTGTGGGTCTGGGATGCGTCTTTCCGTGCTTGAGGGAGGAGTATGATCCGGATAGGAGACATGATCCTAACCGGTCCACGACGGGGATCCTTGCAACTTCGGAGACTACGCAGACTACCCAGTAAGTTCTCCCTTTCTTCTTTGCTTATGCCTTCATTTCTTCCATGTACACTCGCAGGAAGCTAACATCGTCGCCCAAACCAGCTCATACACGAAATCATGTTATGTCGAACCCACCATAACCCCCATCTCCGACCCAACCACCCCCACAAAGCCCACAAAACCCCTCTCCGCACTCCCCTCCATGTTCAGCCGCGTAGACCTAAAGATCTTCCCCCCAGGTCGTCGCTCCACGAGGAGGAGCGGGCAGCGAAGATGTTCCTGCGACAACGGAGCCGTGGTTTTGAGGGATGTTGCGGCGAATTCCTATCTTCCCGGTTTGCCTGTCGCTGTTGTGGAGACTCGGGTTTGGAGTGCCGAGGATGATGAGGAGAGGGTGGGTGTTGAGATTATTAGGGCGAGGGCTTTGCTGGATCGTGGTAATGGTGGTGGGCGTTGATGACGGCGTTTGATGGTTCCGTGTGGTTGTCGTTTATACTCGGGCCCGCGGGCTTCGTTCTAGCTGATCAAAAATCGGGGGAAGAAACGTGACCAAGGATTTTGGTGCTAATTTCGGCTGGGGGGCTTTCCGTCTCCTCGGGGGAGAGGGGGTGTTCGTTCATTCCTGGGGGGTTTGCGCGAAAGTGAAAAGATTCAAGTGCTTCATCTTTGACACTTCACGCAGCTCTGGGCGATAGAGAAAAGAAAGGATAAAAGAACCTACTTAGAACATAAATCCAACTCGTAATATTGGTATCAACAGTTGATATACTTCCCATATCACGGTGCTCCTGCACACCTTGGTAACGGAAAGTACTGCTATATGTAAGTGAACAAGAGGATATATATAGTACAACACCAGCCCACACCCAGACTCCCAAGACATATCGAGTAATACCAAACCCGCCTAAGATGGATCGAGAACCAAGAGTCAAAAGATAAGAAAAAGAGAAACCAGCATCGCTAACAGAAGTAGCATAGAGTACATAGTAACTCGAGAAGGAAAAGAAGAAGTTTTAGATTCAGGATGAGTATAGAAAAAGAAGAACCCAAAGGGCCTATAAACCGAACCCTACATAAACGCCGCAGTCATGCTCTATTGGTATCAAGCAGGAAGAAAAAAGAACAGAGGTAGGAAACAAGGGATGATAATCCGTGGCCGAGAAGGGGTTAAAAAAAAAAAAAAAAAACCGCCCAGAGATAGAAGGATATAAGACAAGAGAGGGGGAAAAAAAAAAGAAAAAAAAAGCCAGGAAATCAAGACAATGCCTCGACAGCATTATTCTCCGCATACATCCTATGTTCACTCGGGGTAGCCGGCACGGGAGCAATCTCCGGATCCGGAATTTGTATATCGAGCTAAAACATCACAAGTCCATCGTCAGCCATGATCGCAAAGATAATGAAATAAGCAGGTTAGGGATCTTACCGTCATGTACGCCGTTTTCCTCAACGGTATAATCTTAGGCGGAACCAACCCCTCCTCCGTCCCCAAAGTCTTCTCCATCTCCTTATTCCACTGCTCGATCCACTTCTCCAACCGATTCAGCTGGCTCTTACTCCCCGCGAGCCCCAAATCGTCCCAGATCCAACCCGTCAGAAGTCCCAGCGTGGCGTCGAGGATGTTCCGGAAGCTGTAGGGGTTATGTATCCTGACGAGATCCGAGTTGAGCTTCTCGATGACGCGGCGGAATTCCTGCTCCGAGAGCCCCACGGGATCGAGTATGTCCGGGTACGTGTTGGAAAAAGTAGGGGCCAGGTCGCCGGCGATGAGGAAATCGCGGCGGACGCGGATGATACGCGTCGAGGTGTATTCGGGCGAGTCGACGGGGACGTAAGGGTTGAGGTGGGGGTAGCAGGGGTGTTGGGGGCCCCATTCTTGGATGGCGTCGCGTTGCACGTCCTCGCCCATGATGGAGGAGTTGGACGAGGAGGAGATGGGCGAGCCGATGCCATCGGGGACGCCGGAGATGCCGGAGAGGCGGGGATCGAGGACGTCGGGGCCTCGTTCGAGGTCCTTGGAGAAGGAGCGCCCGCGCTCTTCGGCTGCGTCGGCGGGTGAGGTGGCTTCTGCGGCGGTCATGATGATTTCCTTGCCTTTCCCTTTATCTAATTTCTTGGGTTGGAGATAATCTTGCTGTTGTTCTTGGATGGCTGCTGGCAGAGGCCAGTTGAAGTTGGGTTCGGTCGGTGTCGGGGTAGGATTTGTTGGGCGTTTCTCGTCGTACGAATGGCGAACCGATCGGGGGAGGCTGATGCGTTTCTCGCTGGTACCGTAATGTTCAATCTGCAGACTCGGCCTCGACGTTGCTGAATGCTTGGTCTGGCGCTGCTCGGGGAGAGAAAGAAGGGGGTAGTCGCCTGAACCGGTACGGGGGTGATTGTCGCCGGGGTTTGTCTCGCTACTGATGACGGGGTGCGATAGGGGGATGGAAGGCAAAGGCGGAGTGGACGGGCGTCGTTTGCGGATGGTCTTGGAGGACTTGGGGGCTCGTGGAGTTGAGTTTGTCGGGTTCCAGAGACGAGCTGCACTGGGACGGCGGGGACGGTGCGGACTCGCTGAAGCGGCGCGGTGATTTCGGAAGGGCGAATGTAGACGTCGCTGGTCCTGTTGATTTTTGGGATTGTGCGAAGGGGCCTGCTGCTGATGGGGTTGTCGCTGTTGAGGATTTTTGTGGACAGATTTCGCGGGCCTTCCGACCCGTTGTTGAGGATTACCGGCTGAAGCAACAGGCGGCGGTGTTAGAACGGTAGGAGTGGGAGTGTCGGCGGCAGCGGCAGCAGCAAGGGCTGCGGCAGAATTGGAGTCGACAGCAGCAAGGGATGATTGTTGATGCTCTAGTTCTTGGGGGCGGTGCTGCTGGTGCTGTTGGGCGGCGGGTGACGAGAGACCGGGATAAACTGGTTGAACAGAAGGGCTGTGGATTCGCGGGTTTCCGGTGGACTCATCTACGGCTACTACGGAGGCCGGGTGTTGTGACTGAGGGTTCGTGGAGGCGTGGGAATCCGTTGGAACTGGGTCTTGGATGCGGCCGTCAGGAGAACGGCCGCGGAAAACGAGGTGCTGGTTGTGCTGGGGGGAGAACCGTTCCTGTTGTTCACCTGACACTGGTTCCGGGGGAGGTGGGACAGAAGGGCACTCGGCTGCAATAATAGGCGATGCAACTCGCGGAGCCGAGGCGACGTAGGGAGGAGAGGTGGTGGTGGTGGTGGGAGAAGTAAGGGGCACCACGGTGGCGGCGACGGCGTCGGTGAGCGAAATGTGCAAAATGGGTCCTCGAGGGTGAAGAATTCAATTGGCGGGTTCCTCGTCGTACCCTTCCCGATAAGAGCAAGATTGGCGCCGTCGAACTCGAACACGGCGGGATTGGAAGGGATCGAATCGGAGCCGTGGTTGTCGACTGGGTTGGAGTCGTCGATTCGGTTTGATGAGCCAGCGACGATGGACGACGGGAGTTCCAGGTGGACTTGCAGAGGGCGGAACTCGGGGGATGGGCGACGAACTTGGTGTTTTGGATCTGGATTGGTGGTGGGAATTTGGATGGTACAAGGAATACCAGCAATATTAAGATTAGCAGCCAAAGCCAAAGCGCCGGACGATGAACCAAGAAAATCCGACTTGGGAGACTTGGACGGAATCTGGTGGGAAGGTGACAGTGACAGTGAGCGTGACAGTGGCAGCAACAGTGGCAGAGCAAGTGACAGCGAAGGTGACAGTGATATACAGGTGTCAGCTATTGGTGGTTGGAGTGGCAGGTGTCCGGGGAAGTCGGAAGCCGGGTCGATGGAACCGTTGCAGCTGGCAAGGGTGAAAAGGTTGGGGTCGAGGCTGGGCGGCGTGGGCGACGCGGGCGCGCAAGAGCAAGTGCCGCTGTGGGTGGGTAAGACAACAGAGTCTTCAGGGGTCGTTACAACTTTGACGATCTGGGCCGAGAATGGTTTAGTGGGACTGGGCCAGAGTCCCAGCATCATGGAATGCGACGGAAACTCAATATTGTGAAAAAATTGGCCCCCCCAGCAAGATGCAACCACAGATGGTTGGGCTGGGCTGGGCAGGGTCCGGATCCACAAAAAGAAGGATTTCTTTTTTTTTTTTTTCTTTCTGTCTCCCCTTGGCTGGTTTCGCGGACGGATAGTTGGTGAGCTCTCGCCGGAATCGCCCTTGGTGTCCGCTGATGGACGATGGATTGATATCGAAGATGCTGAAGATTCGCGGGTGAAGTTAGGGTGTTCGGAATTTTTGGGAGATTTCTTGTCCCAAAGAATTGGCGCACTTGTAAAACTAGCGTTCAATCTGGAATAGCTTTGGTGTTGGAGGGGGTCACATCAAATCGCATCAATCGTCGAATGTTGGTGATCTCTGTCGTTCAGGTCTCGGGATCGGATCCAAGCTCCGTCTCCTCGAAGATCTCGTTGTCGTCGTTAGACAATAGGTAGGTTCCAGGCCAGTTGATTCGTGAGAATCGTCAGATGAAATGTATGAACAGGAAAGAATCGAAATAAAACATTCAAAGAAAAGAAGAATTGGGAGAAGGGCAACGACGTAGGTACATTGGCAGATGTAAGTTGAGTTTAGGTGAAGGGGGGAGCTCGTCGTCGTCAGCCCTGAAGTCTGGGGATGGCTTGAATCTATATCAAATACTTCGTACTTCGTACTTAGTCTATCACCAGCGCACCACTTGGACGTGCCCGGACCGGATCCAGGCTGGAACCTAGACCTGGACCTGGACCTTGGCTTTGAGCTGTACTTCGTACACCTCACTGGACATGGACAGGGGGTGTCCACGCCCTCTTCCTTTGGACTTTTTAGATCTCAATATCTAAAGTACGAAGTACTTCAAGGTAATATCGTGGGAAGTGAATGGACCCATCCGTAAGGTATGTATCACCTTGGCGGGGCGAATCGACGGCATTCCAAGACACCCGGATTCCTCGTTTCTTTTTCTTCCTTGTTCAGCTCAAACGGGGACAACAAACAATGCAAGCATTTCAATATCAGGAAGTTCCTGTTGGCGGGAAGCAGTCCTGCGCTCTTCCTCTTCGTACGAGCCGGCCTCCCTCAGGAGGTTCACTCGTTTGCTTCTTCTTCTTCTATCAGCAAACTATTATTATCCAGTGAAAAAGTATTGATTGATCCCATCCATGATTCCATCCATCCCCGGAAATTCCGTCCCCCACTCCCCGTCATGCCTCTCTTCCCATACCCCTGTCACTTGGAGATGATGGGTGTGTGCTTTGTGGAAAGAGGGTTGGCAACCCTGTTTGCTCTGTTGGCTTTCAATACTCCGTAGGACCGGTGCTGACCAGGGGTCGTCAATCTAACTATGTCTCGATGCTGGTAAAGTCGGCTGGGAGAGTTCATCGGATCACACACCAACCTCCAGCTCCAACTTCGAACCAAAATTTCAAGCTTCCAGCGACTTCACCCATCCATCAACAACGCTCACTCGCCAACCTCTCCGGACCAGATCGTCGCCGCTGACGGTTCATCATCCAAAAGCAACATTGCAGCTGAATGCCTCGGCAGACTGTGCCCTGAGGACGAGATGAGACGGACCCGGAACCAGTGGATGCAAAGTCTTTTTGCCTCTCTCTTGCCCGTCTGCCTGACCCGCAGCCAGCGAATCTGAGACCAGAAGCTGAATCCAGCCACTTTCGCCGTTGCGGTTGGTAGAGTTCCAGCGCCGTTCTTAATGAAGCATATTTGCTTCTTTTACACTCACTTACAAGCACACCAACGTCCCAGAATGCTCTTCCCACAACTCACAACCCATGGATCCCTGGCATCTCGTGCCTATAGTAGAAAGTCATTATCGCCTTAATCCCATCCTTATCGTACATAATATTTCCCAATTTCAACGTCTTTGTACGAGGACATTCCAACAGCAATTTCGTCCAAGCCCAAGAATAGCACGATTGAAATATCAATACTTTGTAAATTCCATGCATCATTCTACTGAGGTAATTACAGCCACATGGCGTCTTCTTCAATCTCCAAGAGATCCAGGATCCGAAGCCCAAGACGGCCTGAGGTCTGTGCGGTTCTCCAGCGCATGACGCTCATTTGATGGATTTAAACGAAGTTGCGATTGTCTCCGAAAAGAATGTTCAAGAATGATGATCCCGATGGAACAACCCCCTATTCTGACATCATACTCGAGGCTCAGCTCCGAGCTTCGCTTCGTTGTCTGCATCTTTTCTCGGTCGTGGAACGTGGGTCAACGGAGTCTCCATGCCTGGGTGAGGACCCGGCACAGAATATTCCACGGAAATTTGCATTATTCTTTCCTTGGTCTCCATTGTTCTTCTCCCTCTTTTCCGTAGTACCCTTCATTTTATTTTGCTATACCCTGTATCTCTTTCATCGCGCCCTTGAGCCAAAATGGCCATTCCAGGGATGAATACTCAAACCGGCAAGACTTGCCAAAAAGAAAACTTAAGAATAGACGGGTGAGATGGCTTCTCTCAATGAGTCGACAGCGATGTGGTGTGAGACTCCTATTTCTCTTTTGTTTCTCCATTAGATGCATTGGACGAGGCTTGTTTGCCAGCGTACGAAGGATGACATGCGGAAACCAGCATGTTGCCGAGTTCATAGACTCCATCACCAGCCTGCCCGAGGAGCACTATCGCCTTTTTATCCCATTCCGGGGGAGTGGTGCGTCTGCTCGGTTTGCGAACAGCCCAATCAGTCCCGTTGTTCAATATGCAGACCTCCGATTTGTCCAACCCGTGTGTCGATCAACGTCGTCTTCACCATCCACATCGAACATTGGTCAAAAGAATACGACCGGACCTGAGATCGAAAGAGCATGCTTGGTGACGACACGAGAGGCGACATCCATCAAATCGGTTTCGTGAATGGTCTGCAAGTGCAAGAGCGGGTCCGTAACACTATCCACGCATCTTCGTGGCAAGCAAGCACAATGGTTTGCAGACCAAAAAGCAAGGGTCCTTCGCATGCTGTGGAACCCCAGTACGGAGTATGTCTCTTTCCCCTGTCAGGGTCCAACATCGCCCCCGAGACGTGTGACATCAACACTCCGGGCTGAGAAGTGGGGAGTTATGGCTGCCGCAATTGGGCGGCGCTGTCGATGCGAGGCATTCGTGCATCTCATCACACAATAGGCATGATTAGGCGGGGCCATACGAGAAAAGGGGTTCTGAAAGGGGCCGCTGTCCGCAGTCACGATGTGATACGAAAGTTAGAGCTACGGACGAGTCACACCGAGTTACTAGTGGTGAATGATGCGTCGAGATGCTAATGTCGTGGGCACTGCTCGTGAAACCCCCCGAACATATCCGTTTGGGTCGCAGTTTGCTTGGGTTCTGTCTCGTTCCACTCACACCTGCCGCCTCATCCCTCGCAGCATCAGCATCGTGAGATGCATGCGTGTTTCCGCCGAGTTTGATCGAATCCATCCTGGCAAGCGAAGAAGCCATCTGCGACAGGTTGACCCGAGGAAGCTTACCGACTCAAATTTGGTACACCTATCTGCCTACTACTCAAAACTCTAGCGTGGTGTATCTTGGAGCAGCACTCAAGGAATCGGCCTTTTTCCCCTTTCCATCATTCCGTCACGTAACGAGCTTGATCCCCTGTCTGATATCGAGGAATCAGGATCCGGTATACTACTACTTTCGCCTCAGGACTCGAGAACCTGCTATCTATGTACGTGCAACTAGAGCTGAATGTGAGGTCAAAGTTTAAGGATTCCGCTATCTTGTCTCATTGGAACGGCTCTACTTTGGACTGCGGTTTTGGAAAATATCTTCTCTCAAACTAGTTCGTGTTCGAGCTCGAGCTCGCCAGGTTTCTCATGCACATTCCCCATCCAAACCAGGTACTATTCACCGTGGCCATCTTATCTAAGTTCTTGCCACAAAGAATCTGTCAAATCTAAGTCATCAGATTTCCTCAGTAGGCATCCCTCAGCTTGACTGTCTCTAATGCTGCCACTTCGAAGCTGCTAATGAGTTGCGGGTATGGTGCTTCTCCCAGCAACATATTTCAATTGGACCGTAGCTCCGTTTGGATCCTTCCGTGAAGAAATCTCGACGGATCTCGACGACTTTCTGGCGGCCAAGGCAAGCCTTCAAGAAGCCTATGGTTCTTCTAACGCACAAGCAGTTCCCGAGTGTCCAGCATCAAGAGTCCTTGATCACCATCCTGCCCCCTGCAAGCAGAACAGCCCATTAACTTATAGCCTTCAAGGCGGCTTTTCACATCGACGACTATCGGGTTTCCATCTTAATAAAGTCCCTTCTCCCTTTACATCTTTCTCCTACGCCTCCAAGACTCACGATTCTCTGAAGTTTCTTTCTCCTAACGGGGCATTTTTCTCTACCCTAGAGAATTCTCCCCTCTCCAACTCGTCAATTTATCCATTTCTCGATACTCTAGACCTCTCTTCTCTCCTTCCAGCGCCTGGGAGACTCTTAGTTCCAGATCTCCTCCTCCAGCTTCTCGCTCCTTCCACGAACGACCTGTTCACACCATTCTTCTGAACTGTCCGATTTGATGAACCTGTCCGAGCCCTTTGGGCTCCACGATGCCGTCGTAGAAACTCCTCTGCAAGCCCGCCTAGGGAGTCTCTTTCTCCTCACCTGTGAAGTCAGAAAGGATCGTTTGATTCTTATCTATCTTATAGATGGGACTGCGTTAGTGAGATCCAGGTGGGAATATATAAGGCGAACGAAGGTGTAGAAAGACACTGTCACAATGAGTCGTTTATAATCTCTTGACATACGTAGGACGCACTCGAAGGAAAAACGTAGAGGTCTAGTCTTCCCCGTGGAGGGGACGAAAATGGGAGACCTTCGCTTCTAGGCTGGCGTTTCATGGCTTGAAGAGAGGAAAGAACATGGCCAGGGTAGAACTTCCAGCCGGGAATCTAGGCCTGCTCTTCTGGCTGTCACTAGGTCCTAGGAGAGCGACTTTTCCGCGTTCAAAGCCCGTGCCCTCGCTGCTGGTAAGGAGGAGTAGTGTTGCGGAGACAACTGCTCGAACAAGTTGTAGATATGCAACGCTCACATGTAACGGCCTTGAATATACGAAAAAGAGATCTCTTCCAACCTCAAGATTCCACGCTTCTTAACTGTACACCATGGCCTCCTCCACATACACAGCTCTCATCCACCACAAGATTCTCCTCTAGCTTAGTCGTTCTTCCCATCTTGTATAAAGAAGTTAGTGTATGTAGACTCCATGCAAAAATCTGAGTAATTGGAAGCTATATTTTCCTGCTGGCACCATTGGGAAACGGCCATCAGACCCAGGCCCCTGGGACGAGCTAGCAAGAAGTTGGATCAACGATTGAAAGCCTCCATCTTACATGTAAAGCAGATTACATTGATGGGGCTCTACTTGACATTTATTTAAGGTTCCTTCATGGACCATCTCGGACCTCCTCAGGATCATGATAGCCGAACAGGCACGCAGGTTCCACGTTAAAGATCTGGAGTCAGTTACCCTCATTCGCAAGTTCCAGAGATAGTCTGTGGTTTAGTTTGCTTCCATATAGGCGCAGCGTTTACCGCACACACTTCTACCAAAGCTTTCCCTACGATGATTCACTACAGCCTTGATGACCACGTTGAGCCGCCTCTGGAGCCCTCCTCTCCCGCCATCTAGGCAGGCCATAAGCAGGTCAACATTCCCATCTCTTAGACTCTTCGCCATAACATCATGCCGTCTCCCATCGCAAAAATTCCGAGCTTGCTCCGAGCGACAGGGACCCCCAATGTCCAACATATCAAGTATCCACCGTGCGACGTATCCTCCACCATGCCTCGGCGGATCTAGAACTCCTCGGCCGTCTCCTTCGACGATCGAGAGAACCCCGTCAAATCCGACTCGGAACCAACGGAGGAAACACCGTTCATGACAAACATGCCACCGCGGCTCACATATAATATCGAGGAAAAAATAAATGGAGGGGCTCCGCACTCACGACCAACGCTTTATCTTCTTTTCACCCGGGACGAAGCTGGCTTCAACCTCTTACACGCCCCCACCTATTCACCACCCCTTAAGATCGGCTTATTCCGCCCTACGCCCCCTTTGTTTCCACTTCGTATCGTTTGTGGAAGCGAGATCGATTATTTTCGAGGCCTGCGAGAGAGAAAGATAACAGAGGCGACGGTTTGAAAACACGAGCAGAAAAAGACGCGGCATGCAAAACTGACGCGGGATTGCTGCCGTTTCTCTCAAAGACATCTATTATATTACGGCCTTGGAAGAAGAACCAATCCCCGACACAGGACGGCGACCGTGAGATGAGCACAGGATTCTACTCTGTGTTATTGCGCGGGGCTTCCAATCGCCTTTTCCCATTCAATATACAGACGACGACACGATTCGCCCACATCATTCGAACCTGTTTCTCTTATTTCAAGTTTTCTATAGCTCGTAAGTCAATCATGACGGAGCGGAAACGAAGAGGTGGCAAAAATAACAATCCAAACAAGAACGGATAATGAGACAAAAAAATAGGAATCATCGCGTCAGAGACGCGGGATACCTTGCCGAGAACGGCACCTTGTTTCACCCAGTCCTCAAAGTCAATCTCGTTCTGCCCATTTTTCGAGACGGCGATCAAGAAGCGGAACGAGCCTTCAACGCCCGAAAGCTAGAGACAAACAAGTTCCATAATAGCCTCACGGATTCGCAGGGAATTGAAAAAGAGAAGTTGGAGAAACGGGTTTTCAGTGTACACTTTGCTCAGTTCGATACATCGGGCGGAAAAGGGTGGACTCCCAGCGCAGGGCCCATATAATACAGAGCAATATTCCAAAATCAATGCGACTCTATTACCCCCAACTCAAAAGGGTTATATTGCTGTCCCAGCAGACCGGCTGAGGTCCGACGATCCCTCGCTGATCAACCAGGCAGGATTGCGAGCTACCCCTGACTGACCCTCTCGTCCGACCGGATCACGTCCCAGGTCAAACGGCTTGGCCCTCGGATCAGGTGTGTAGTTACTTTCCGCAGCCAGAAGGAGGTGGCCAAGAGCATTCGCTGTCACTGTCAACAAACGGCGACGAGAAAATTGAATTGTAGCACAGAAAATAAGCAGAATGGGCCAATGACTGGGATGATTTAGAGGGTGACCCAAATTGAAAGAATCCTTCCGTCAGACCCTGGGCAGCCGAGCACTGTCTCGGATGGTCCAGAGCCCTGCACGTAATATGGAAGTCATAATATTCACGTTCGATGAGACACTTGATGATACTGACAGAAAGCAGGGATGGGGAGAAACACAATCTCGGATTATTTCCCCGTTAAGTGCTTCGTAAAAGCACGCACGAGCGTGATGAGAGATTTTACAGAAACGCTGCTCTGCTCGAAGATGCATTGAGATAATTACGTGGAAGATGCCAAGTGAGGCTATGAGAAAAAAAGCCAACACCAGACGAAGTGGGAGTCGTCGTGCTCTCTCATGCGTGAATGTGCGTGCGCCGGGCCCATGATCTTCCTGCAGCTCATGGCGTGGATCCAATTGCCTGAATGGGCGTGTGAAAGCAGGCTGTGTGGATGTGAAATTCATGCGAGGAAGTGTGTTCGGCAGGGGTCCTGCGGGTTGACTTGACACTGAAACCAACGAAAGTGTGTTCGCAGGAAGTAACTGGCATCCTCCTGCGGAGCGTACACATACTCATCAGACTTGACTGAGCTGACCTAGCCAGCCACTTGCGGGGGAGGGTATTGCTCCATCCTGACGTGGCTGCCAGCAAATTGGTTTGAGGTGCTTTTTTCTGCATTCTGTGAAGAAAACTGCGCAGTGTAGCACGACTCTGCATGAATCCAATACAACCCTGACAACGACAACAGGTTGCAGGTGACGCTCGTCCTATCAACGAAGTCTGTGTAAGTTGTTGGAAGAAGATTCTCAGGGCGCAGCCAGCGTGCCTGACTACACCCTCTATAGTTTAGCGCCATCTTGAGATCTGGGTGGTCGCTTTACCGTGATTGCTTTTTCTGCTGGAGATGGGAACCAGTCTCCACAGCCAACTAGTGTAGACATGGCAGGACAGAAGCTGAAAAATCGCGGAGTCCAAGACCAAAGGAGAATTGAACCCTTAAAGGAGTACAGCACACTACTGACGAGTATATACACTACTCCTCTCGACTGCTTGTACTCGCACGAATCCGTCTTCTCCGGGCATCGCCTGGAGAGATCCTAAGGACAGAGCTCACTCAGCGGAGTGGGACCGTAATTTCCCCCGGAGTTGCCCATTATCGATCAGAGTGATCGATCGATCAGCTGGCCGAATTTGAGAAAGGAAAGGCTCTGTGAGCTTCGACCTCCCCATTGGTCTCTCCATACAACATACAACTAGCGGTATGTTGGCCAGAGGCAACTTTGGTGAAGTCGGTGAGAAGCTGTCACCGCACCTTGATTACCCGTTTCGTAGCGTAGTCGTTGCTTTTCAGATTCTGAGAAGACGGATGTCCGTCTTGAGGATACGTAAGAGACTCCAATGCAACCCAAACGCCACACACTTGCGCGGTAGTTCCCGCGGTGTGTGGACACGCTCATCTCCTTCCTGGCGATGAGATGATGAACCTGCGATTGACATGGCGATAGTGTACTTATGGGAAACGAACCTTGTTCGACATGTGGCTGGGGTCGCATGCAACAAGAGGATCTTTCGGAGGACGGGATGAGCTAGTGCGCAGATTGGAAGTGAGAGACGACGCCATTCCCATTTCTTTCTGGCATGGTAGTGGCGGTATGTGACTTGACCGTCATGTACTCCTTGTAATAGCGTGCAGTTCGATGTTTTCCAACGACGCCACTAGGATCGCTCAATTAGCGGTGGGCGGGTCGTCACCTCAGCATGCAGGGACAACAAGCAGCTGCTAAACTGCAGTTTAAACCATGTCTGGCCTATCGCTAGCGGCCTGCAGCAAAATTTCAACAGCTCATACGTGTCAGTGCAGGCTGAGAAGAGGTTGGGTTCTGGCAATGACTTCCATTTCTGGTTCTCGTCATGGTGCAGTCACATTTGGGTCTTCAAGTGAAGAGGTCAAGATACTCCTTAGAAGTCCTTGAATAGCCGCATCGTCCATTTCGTACAAACAAAAGAGCGAAGAGTGGGAGAGAAACGTGTGCGATCCAAGCGAAATTGCCGTCGCTGCGTTGCTGAGCACAGAGCTCTAATCACACTACGTACCTTCAATCCTGTAGGGTCTAATTTAGTCTGCAGAATCCAACAAGCTAATCCTCCCAACACCAGACCATCTTGCGTACCTGAATTGAGGACTTGTCCGTACGGAGTATGGCCTTGGCGATCGGGTATCCGGAGATGTTGCTTTATCTTGCGTGTGACCGCCACCGATCCATGTGATCAATCTCTTCTGGAAAGAAGATGAGCATCGTTGAGATTTGCACCTTCGCATGTACTCGTAGACTACCCTCCGCAGGGTAGAATCTGCTGGAGACTCCGTTCAACGTCGGGAGGGTGTTCTCTCTAGCCTCCCGTCATCGGGCATTTTCTCATGCGAGCACTCTACCTCGGTACTCCGCAGGGGGTGTGAGGTGGGCATGCTGCTAAGTTTACGAGGTGCTGAATGAAATTCTCTGGTGTTTAGCTGTCTAGGTTTGACAGAGAGCCCGGCAGAGACATTCAAAATGTTGCAGTGGAACAGAGTGACATCCGGCTAGGGCTCCTGATCGACAACACGAAAAGGACGCTAGGAACCCCCGATTTCAGGTGGTGGGTGGGTGAGGGAGTGTTCTGAGTGGCTCTTGCCCCATTTCTTTGTCCAGATTAATGACGCGGGTACCTGACCGCGAGATGACGCTCAATGTTCCAGCTGTGGGAAGGTGCGAATGGACGAAGTATTTCGTAGTGTAAAAGTAACACCTGAAGCCTGCCAGGGGCGATATTGTCTTATTGGCCTGCCAAGACCACTTGATCCCTGTCCAATCATCGACGGTCGCATGTTATTACCATCCAGCACGAAATTTTGGATGAACTGTGCTTAACCTCAGCCTCTAACACACCCGGGCTTGTAACCGGGGCTTCCCTGTTTCCCTCGAGGAGATCATGCCGAGTCGCTCGAGTACGGAGTATTGGATTGTATACGTCGGAGGTAATACCTGCACACACTATGCCAGTATTACAAGCACGCTTTTCTTCGGGTTCGAGCCCCCAATGGGTCCAAGAACATTCAGGTTCGGCTCATTGCCAGCGTTGAAGTCCGCTGATACGCCACTTTTTGACCAAACAGGACCTGCTGGGACCTCGCAGCAGCGCCCATCAACCCAACCCACTAACGTTGCGTTCTCTGGGCTGCATCTGTTCACGAACATCTTCCGGACTGCTGGGGAAATGATGACCTGTGTGGTTGGCTCCTGCTCTTTGTGGCGCCCGGTTGTCTGGAAAGACGCTGCTTCCTACCTCGTAGTACTTCACAGTTCATAGGAAGTAGAGATGTCTTCCTGCGAATGGAAGCCGCTTCTCCCATCCTCCCAAGCCGCGTACCCCACTCCGCGAAATTGAGGAAGTGACGAACAGGACGTTTACGCCTGCTCATACAATCTTATAGGTCCGACCGCTCGTGTCATTCAACACACCAATCTGGTTCTGTACGTGCTGCCTTCGATAGGTACACTTACTTCGACTTGGTTTGGTAGACCGGGAGCTCCGTTGCATGATCCGTGCAGACACCGGTTTGCTGCTTTTCCCAGTAAGACTATGTAGCATCAATCAAAGAGAGGGAATCTGCTGGACCTAATCCATTTCCCCAGGGTGCTGGAAGTACGAAGTACGAAGTAGCCATGTGGCTATGAGGCATCGCAGCGTCTGTGCAAGTCAACTACTCTCCGAAGGACATCCACACGCCTCCTTCCGATTTCGCGACCTTGGTGCCTGGCCTGGTGTCTTAACTCAAGCTCCATTATCATATTCTCTATTTTATCATTGTTTCTCGCTTTTTGCCGTCTCAGCCTGCTCTGATGATTGGCCATGGTGCTCTTTCTCAGTCGACCCTAAAGGCGGCTGTTTGGCCCCGTCTCGCCTTCCCGCTTGTTTCTTCTTATTAGTTCGTCTAATCCGCCAAATAAGTTGCGCTTTCCAAGCTTTCCTATATATCTCACCCTATGAAGTCCTCGAGATGCTAGATGTTCCTTCTCCATAATAAGCATCAATATCCTGGTCTCAAATCTTGTCCGTCCGGATCCCGCCTTCTGGTTTGATCTTCCGACCGACTTGCAATACTTCGCACGCCTTCCGTCGAAGTACTTGACAATAGGAATCGCCCAGACTCTGGCTCATGTAGGAAGTAGTTTATGTACTTCGGACTCACACCCCTCGTCCCATATCCCGGTTGAGGCCTTGTCCCTGCCCCTTTACTTTTGCTAGTGTATTTCCCTTGATCCCTTCTCTTCCAGTCCCTCTTTCTTTTTACTAATCCCCACCCCGGGGTTCAATACCCGGAACCCTCACACCCCTGTCGCAGCATCAGAGCTGTTCCCTCTCCCAGCTTAAAGAAACCCTGTCTCACTCCCCCACGCATTGCCTGCGGTCTCCAGTCCTATATAGTGTAGTACCTTGGGACTCTACCTCAATTGATCTCTCCCCTCCGCCGCATCATACACCCCCATCCAGGTCACCATAAACTGAGCTCGTTGCATCGTCTTGGGGACCCGGATTCTTGCTCAACTTGCTCTGAAGTCTACTCCGTAAGGGACGGAGGAGGCGTGTGACTTGAGGTGTCCAGTCCGTGCATGGTCTTTCTGTCCTCCAGTCTGACTTTGCTTCTTTTCGACTTACACGCTCCTGCTTGCTCGCATTTCTCAGCTCATTTCTCTCTACCCAAACCTTAGGAGAGTCTCCGAAACTGACGGATCCTTGCCATACATATCCCCCCTTCAACCCATTCCTTCGGTTATTTCCTTTCAACATCGTCAACATTGCAAGTCTGTTAACAATCGACCGAAAGAGTTTTGGGACCATGCCGAGTTGCGCCGCGGACCAAGGTCGAGCCCTGGACTGAGTGTAACCCGGCCGCCCATTCCATCTCTACTCGACCAAGTTTACTCGCGATAATATACCTCTCAAAACGCAAATAGTCTATCACAGGACTAACTCAAGATGTTACTACGGCGGCCCCGCCTATGGGCTGCCTTGCTCTGCTTTTTCCTATGTATTCAACTGGCGACAGCGAGACCGGCGGGACTTATCCGGAGGCAAGATGAAGTCTCGCCAGAACCGACACGAGAAACGACCCCCAAAGCACCGGAGCCAACGAACGCGGCGACCGAAGCACCTAAGGACGATGAGGAGCCCACACCAGTCGCGAGTACGAAGCCGACAGACGAAGCAACTCCGACTACGAGCGAGACATCCGTCCCGACTCCAACAGAAAGCAGCGGAATTGATGACCTTTTTGACTGTAAGTTTTGATCGATTGGTTTTTGGTAGATTTGGAACTAAGATACGCAATCTTCAGCTCCCATTCCCGAGGGCCAACTCCCACTCGAACCGAGGATTACACCAGCCTATGGCCTAGCCGGTGTATTACTCCTAATATCCGGACTCGTGTATAACACTATTGGCATCAAGAACTCGTGGCTGCAGACCTTCTTTTCCGTCACATATTTAGGCAATCTCGCCATCACGGTCTTGATACTCTATGTCATGACGGTGCCCGTGAGCGACGCGATCCAGGGTGCCTACCTCGTTGCAATTGTCCTCACAGGACTAATTCTTGGAGCCGGCGCCACGATTTTTAAGGAGCTTACTGAAGGACTCGGCTGTATCCTCGGAGGCTTCTGTGTCAGCATGTGGTTGTTGACTCTTGTTCCTGGCGGATTGCTGCCTCAAACGGCGTCAAAAGTCATTTTCATCGCGGCCTTTTCCCTCGGTTCGTTCGGATTCTACTTTAGCCACTACACGAGAGACTACGCCCAGATTTTCCTGCTCGCCTTTGCCGGGGCCACCGCCGCAGTTCTCGGAATCGATTGCTACAGCCGCGCGGGTTACAAGGAATTCTGGGCCTATGTCTGGGATCTCAACGAGAATTTGTTTCCCTTCAACGCAACCACCTACCCGGTGACGAAGGGGATAAGGGTCGAAGCCGCCGCTATCATCATTCTTAGTGTTGTTGGAATAATCTCCCAGCTTAAACTCTGGCGCGTGATTCAGGAGAGAAGGGCGAAGAAGGCTGCAGCAAAAGCAGAGGACGATCGGAATCTGCAGGCTGAGGAGGAGGCGATTGGTCGACAGGTAGAAGCAGCCAACGCGAGAGATAGGAGGGACTGGGAGCGGGTCTACGGGGATGGAGATGGCCAGACCATCAGCTCTGGTAATTCGGGCTCGGGAGATTTTGAGAAGGAAAAGCAGATGATGCATGCTGCGGCGGCGATACCCGTATCATCTCAAGCCTCTGAGAGGGCTGTGGGAGAAACGGAGCCACTGTCGGAGCTCGCCGGGGATACTCCCTCTAACACGCCCCCGGAGGTCCCGCCGAAATCCGAACCCCCTCCGCTCATGGCTGCTGAGGAAGGAGATGCAGCCAAGATAACGGTTCTTGTCGTTCCCGAGGAGTACCCAGCACCCGACCGTGGTTCGATACGTGACCCCGAAGAGAGGGCCTGGGTCTCCAACGCAAGTCAGAGCCCTCAGACCCTCCATGCCCCGGGCGATTCGTCGAACCGCGTGTCTAGGTCCATGACGGTCTCACCCCAACCGGATGTCGTACCCTTACCTTTTCAAGTCACGGTAAACGACATCGACGGGTCGGAGGCTGACCAATATACAATTGGAGCGCGCTCATCACTTGCAGGTACCTTTGCTGACGACGATGACGATATCGACCACGAACGCCCCCAGAGTATGCGCCGCTCGTTGGTGAAGCGGCTATCTCAGGGATCGATGAATCTCCTACACAGTCTATCTCACAAGTCCGACAGGAATCTAACGGGAAAGGACACCAACGGAAGTCAAGAGGGACTGGTCAATCGCAGGTCTCTAGCGCGTACTGAGGATGACAATGGATCCGTTGCGGCGACAGTCGATCTCGAGAGTGTGGACGATGACCGTAGCACCGTCCGAGGCGAAACAGACCAAGACATCGAGATCACTGCCGAACTCTCAGGAAAGGACACAACCGAACAGCTGGAGCAGACGGGGGGCAAATCGGAAGTCGCGGAGTTGACGGAAGGCGTTTCAGTCCTGGAAGCGACTGGCAAACCTAAAATCGGAACCAGCGAGACTGGCGCGACACTCGATCCGCAGATGGACGAAGGAAACGTGTCGAAGAAGGGTAAATCGACGACATCCGCAAGGTCTTCCCAGGTCGTGGCTCTGACAAGGGACGCACTACCGGACCCTCTCTCGCGAACGGCACTCAAGTATAGAACAAACGAATGGGTCAAGCACTCTACCAGCGCAGACGCACCCGAGCCAGATGAGATTCAACTGGAAGACTACCCTAAATCCCCCTCGCGGGTCGAGAACGAGAATGCCGCTCCGGTTAATGTGGTCGAGCTCCAACAAACAGCAGAGACTGGTGCGCCTAAGCCAGCCCAAGCGCTGCGCACGGGAGTGGCTATGCCTCGATCTGTCTCCCGATCTGACCCTAGGCTTTCCGCCCATAGCGGCTATGAGCAAGGCCAGCTTCCCATTCAACGAACACCCTCCTCTTCGGGGCCAGTTCGGCCTATCCCAGAGGAAGAACCGGCGATGCGATCAACTAGTGTCTCTCCGTCTCCGGAAGAAAGCCGCAGTGTGAGCCGCAACTCAAGCAGCCCACCGCTCGGAATTCCGGCCGTTGTGCCTTACGCTAATGCCGGTACTCTCCTGGGGCAGCGGGAGTCGTACCTCCGGAATAAGACTCTCGGGCCCTATCCAGCTCAGGGAGGTGTTGACTACTCTGTACCCCTCGACCCAATTCCTAGCGAAGCCGGATCGGTGCGCAACTATTCACCGCATGGGTCTCGCTCGCGGACTCCCGACGAAGACGACATGCCGCTAAGCCAGCGGAGGGCGCTCATCCGACAGAGCAGCCAACACGGACAATCGGCTACGTCTCTTAATAATCTCCGGGCTTCAAGCGCAAACTACCTGACGGTCCCCATGACTGTCGATAACATTCCGTTCAACTCTCATCAACCGCAGAGAGTTTCATCCGTCCCGACCGCGGCGGTACGCGAAGCGCAGCTTGCCAACTTTAGGCAGTCTGTACAGGCGGATCTGCGGGCTGGTACGCCCATCGTTCCGATCAACGGCCGCGAAAGCGGACTTGGAGGGATTTATGGTGGGTCTTCCACCTCTTTAAACCCTCATGGGCTCGGCCTAGGGTCTTCTCGGGAGGATGTGCACCGAACGATCGAGGCTCAGCGAGCCATGATGCTCCGAGAGAAGGAAGCAGAGGCGCAGGCGAGGGAAGCAGAGAGGTGGGAGAAGGAGAGGAACGAGCGGGCGTTTGAGCAGATGATGAGGAGCGGCAATTTGCTGGACGCTCACAGGGAAGCCATGCGACGACTTCAAGGCACTGCGCGGGAAAAGTAATCCACTCCTTGTGATTTATTTTTGGGGATTTTTCCTTCTTTTCTTTCGAGCTGTTTATACCATTCATATCCACGGAGAGTATGAGAACAGAAGATTTGTTTTTGCATATTACCGGGCTGGGAAATTAAAGCGGCCTGGTTAACAAAAAGTCGGTCATTGGGGTTTATTTTTCTGTTCTTTTGATGTTGGATTAGAACCACTGTCATTTTGCGAGGGGAGGGCGGATATTTAACAAGATACCACGAACGAGATTTAATATAGCATATATATATACAAGATAGAGTCCACTTCTCACGGTGCCTTGCATGCTTGGGTCTACTACGGAGTACTGTCATGTTGAAGTGCTCGTGATGATGGGGATTGGCCGATGATAAGTGTCTGCAGAAACTTGCTCAGGTTCAATGTGCCGCGCATACTTAACCCCGACAGCTTTTCAATTAGCTGAAGATGGACCCTGCAGTAGAATAGAGTAGGTTGAATCATCGAGTTCCCTTTTTCCGTTCTCAGAGGTCCTTGTCATTCTGACTTGGAAGGAATTGGACAATCTTTTTGGCAGGCATCGCATCGGGCATCGGGCATCTCGCATCACCATCTAGGCAGCCCTCTCTCAAACACCCAACGGGTCATGTTCGTCCTTCGATTCGGTGGATTGATGTCTTGCAGCTCACGAGTTTATGCGAGTTGGGGTCTCGCCATGCCGTGCAAGTCTCCAATTGGCCATCTTGGGCGACTAAATGCAGGTGCAGCACTCCGTAGGCAGCAGGAGCAGAAGGCGAAACAGGCCACCATTTTGACCATCGAGTCGGCGACGTGGGTGGTGGTTTGGGGAAGTGCAGAGGCAGCATATAAGGATTGATCGTGAAGGATTATATCGATTCGGAATTCTCAGTCTTCGAAGACTAGTTTTACTTCGTCTGGATTTCAATTTCAATTTTCCAACTTTGAATTCCATTCATTGCCCTGTCCTTCTCTGATCTTCTCTGATACGATTGATGCATTTCGGTGTACCTCCTCTAATTGACGCCACAAACCCCACAAATCGTCAGGAGGTTTCGTCATTGTCGTTGTCATCAAACAATCTGATTGATCCTTCCATTTGTTCCGTGGTCACTCGATAAACTCGATAGAGGAATCGAAATCAATTGATTCAATTGATTCCATAAAAACCTTGTCTACTTCTCTGCCTTTCTTCCATCAGACCAGCTCCTTCCGTTCTGCGATTATCGTCAATTGAGACACAGAGAGAGAGGAACAGCTGCCTCCATCGAATGAGACTCGAGTCTGTCTCGACGTTGCCGTTGCAGAACACGATCGGATCAATCAATCGAACTGCTGATTATCAGACGACTGCTGTCGTTTACCACCCCCCCGACTTGGCCAGCGAATCCGACTTTAATAAACAACAATACCCCGCCAAACCCCGCGCAGCTGTGGCAAGTTGCAAGCTGGTGATCCTGAACTTGAAGCTTCAAATAGCTGAGCTCCGCGGACATTGAAACCGCATCTCTCTAGAAACCCTGAGCCTTTGGGAGCACGAACATTTCTTGCACAGCTGAAACTTCTGGAATTAGCTCCTTCCTCATCAGCACCTTTCTTTGGAGGGTTCTCCATGATCCTAGTTCACGTTGTCATATCAGGCAGGTGGAACCAGGCTGAATAGCTGGCGACCCATCCAGCTTCTATTCACTTCCTCTTCTTTATTCCAGCCTCTTTACCTCTACTCAAAGAATCTCGAGGCCTTCTCTCTTCCTCTTCCTTTCTTCTCCAACCTCGAAATACCGCCTTTCTTGACAAGTTTGGCGCCTCGTACCTGCAAACGCCGCCCACTCCTCCGCCATCCCGAAACCCCGACGCTCTTGCCTACTTTTTACTATCACCATGTCTGTCGATCGAGTCCTCAAGGGCGCTTGCCACTGTGGCCGCTTCGGCTATTATGTCGTGATGCCCGAGGAACATGAGTTGGCCAAGGTCATATTCAGCACTGATCCTGTTCATCGTAAGAATCGCGATTCCCCGCTGCTTCTTTCTTCATGACTATTACCCATTGCTTCCCCGACTTCCCCATTAACCATCTCCCTTCTCGCATAGAGGCCGCAATGGCCAATCCCCTCTCGGCGTACTTGCGCGTTCCCTTCATGTGGTACCGCAGCATCATCAATCCGCTCCACTCCTTCGAGACCGTGTCCATGATCCGACGCCGCTACGATTACCAGTTCGATGATTCCGAGCTCGAGGGTCATCGTTACTTCTGCGGCCTTTGCGGTACTCCCATCGCGTACCACAGCGAGGAACCGGAAGAGTCGGACTATATCATGATTACCCTGGGCAGCCTCGATTCTCGGGACCTCCGCGATCTCGAGGCCATGGGCCTCATTCCCACCGAGGAGAGCGTTGAATCGGGCATCTTTGCCGAGACTGGCAAGGCCGCCGTCGCCGCGACCCCGGAGGCTGCCGATACCTCAATCGACGACGCCCTCCAGATCCTTGCGGGCATCCCCTGGTTCGATTCGCTCGTTGAGGGCTCAATTCTCGGCAGACTCACCCGTACGCCCAGGAGCGAAGTCGTTGTACCTCACGATCACACCAAAGTCATTATCCAATGGGAGATTACCGAATTCGAAGACGACGAGTCCGAAGACGCCAAGGACGCTGATGTCAAGACGGAGACGCTGTTTGGTAAGAGGAAACTCAGGGATTTCGTCGAAGAGATGGAGAAGGAGCTAGGATTCTAACTTTTTTTTTTCCTTTGTGGTTTTCGCCCATGTGTATTAGTTCTTTCCTATTAAGGGTTTGCATGTCTCGGAGGCATTTGGACTTGATTTTTTTCTTCGGCTCGATTTTCTTTTTTTCTTTTTCTTCCTTATGTCAACGAGGCTTCAGGAATCGGCGTTCAGGTCATTTGCTGTATTTTTACTACATTTAAAGCCGACGTCTCATTTGTCGATCCCGGCATAGAGTTCCATTTCTCTCTCTCCTTCTTTCCGCTTGTTTCACGACATGACGGCGACATTTTCCAGTTGAGTGTCCTTGGGCAACGCCCAGCTCGACTAATGGAATAATAGACGACAGAACTCTTTACCCCCAACGGGGTTGGTCTACCTGGTATACCCTTGGAGTTCCCAGCCTGGACATTCGGTATGGTTCGGTTCTTTCTTTCTTTTTCTTCTTTTTTTTTTTTTCGAACATAGATCAGACGGTGATGGTCCAAGACATCGAAGCTCACGCGAAAACGACGATGGGGTAAGTTGGGGGGAACGAAACGCAGTTTTCAAGGCAACTTTTGGTCTGTATATCTCTGGTTGATATATAGCTTTCTTTCTTTCTTTCTTTTCTTTTTAGAGTTGCAATGACGATGGTCAGCCTTGTAACCCGAGTGCGAGATGCGGTTCGTTGGGTTGGTTGTGCGATGTGCGATGTGTGATAGAACTTTGGTTGGTTGCATGGCGAGGACATATGATCATTCTAAAGATGTTGTTGTTCCTGGCTCTTTTATCTGAGGGGTTCTTGTTCGTAGGTGGGACTCACTTGTTTGATTGTAGTTTAATCAGGCGTATAAGATGAAATGTATCTCCCTCTTGGCTCGCTCTGTCCTGAGTAGACAGCCGCAGACATGATACTACCTGAGGGGACCCCTCCCCAGAGGGGTGACATCATGCACGATAAAACAGCACAACACGGATACACTTCGTGTCATATCAAGGCGTACGAAGTAGCAAGTCATCCACAAAAGGGCAGGCATCTCATTTGGCCCGGAATATATTATTCCCGTCTCCAGTACATATAACCTACACCATCTCGTTCCCCCCATCAGGTTTATAGCAATACAAATATGTGTTTGTTTTTCTTCTTCTTCTAGGACCAATGACGCCAGGGTTTTTGGGTTTTCCCCGAGGTTTAAGTGCACGGTGCCTCCGCCGAGCTGTGGGAGACTCCCGGTACCAAACTTCCAGAGGGGCCTCGGAGGACTGGGATTGATGGATCTTTGGATCCGACGGGAATCGGCGGAGGAACCTGGCTGTTTTACTCCCCTGCCTATACCTACGCGTCTTTCTGTGCTCGGTGCGGAATTATAGCGAGGTTCACTCTCCGGACTCGTCTCCTGGATTATATCTGGGACCAAAGAGTAAGCAGAGCCTCTCGCTAAGTTCCATCCCATCTCGCTTCGTGCCCTCACAGTGGTGGAGTTTCTTTTTTGTCTTGGGTGTGTGGTTCCACTAGGGCTTCAGGAGCTCGCTCTCGGTCGTATGTCCTCCCCGAGATATTGATGATTGGCGAGGTGAGGCGGGTTGGGAAAAGAGTGAGAGGGGCTTGGATACGATAACTGGAGGAGGAGGAGGGGCAGTTGTTATTATCGATATTAGATCAATTGAGTCTGTCTTACCTGTAAGTACAGTGTAGGTACTGGTCTGAAGAGAGTCTCTTACAATCGTGGTCGTGACGGGGACTCGGGCCGGATGCCGCTACTTAGAGGTACATCGGGTATGGTGGGGGGAAAGCGGGGGAGGAGCGCAGCGGGCGATATTGGAGGGTATCAACGTACTTTGGGGGCTTATTGCTTGCGTTAAAAAGCGGGCGGAACCCTGGTAGCTTGAGAGGTCACGCTGCATCTCTCTCTCGATTGTGCGGCCGGATCTATATTTGTACGGATCGGTCCAAAGTTTGAACTTGTTTTGGGGGGCTTGGGACTAATGCAATGGGATTTGACAGCCATTCGGTCATTGGAACCAAACTGGCAGCTTTCTGGAAAAGGAGGTATGCTGGATGGGACAGAAGAACCTGGGGTCAAACGCCACCAGATGTTTCTCCGTCTGTCTTCTAGACACACATGAGCACCCCAGTCCCCGCGACTTTGGCAGTTTCGTTTGTCAGGGAACAGCACCATCGCGAGGTTGCATCCGTTGTCCCTTTGAACGTCCGAGCCGCCGCCGCAATCGTGCGCTCTCCGCACAAAACACTTACGGAGTATACGAAGTCCGGACAGGGTTGCCATTGGAGATGCCTCGTCTAAAGAGAAATTGATGTTCGTCCCGTGATGCTAATCCTGCATGATCGTGGACGTGGTCGTGCTCGAGTTGTGCAGTTGTGCACTACTTATTCTCTGGGGCTGAGAGGATTGCCCAGCTGGCTTGTCAGATTAGATGTCCAACTTGCTTCTCCGACCAGCCAGACCTCTCGATAGCATGGAAATATGGCTTTTACCCAGCTTTGCATTGTTAGAGCGAGACGAGATCTCTGCCCGAAAAGACAGCTCTGACAAGCTCAAACGGGGTCTTGGTTGTTCCGAATCACGGGGCAAGCAGGCATTTGATCTCGTCCCGGTTTCCCCGAAGTGGAATGAGGGAATCTCGAGGATAGGATCTTGGCCCATTCGAAATGGGCCACCTGGGTCGATGATGAATCGTGGAACGTTGAGAGTTTGGATGAGGGAAGTGGTCAAATCGACCTGGAGGTGTTGGTGTCCCCACATTTTGGGTGTTTCCGGTTATGCCGGTTGGGAAGGTGACATGCGCACAAACCAAAGCATAAATCCAAACACAAACCAAGCACAAATGTTATACAGAACTATACAGAACACATAAGTTGTGCAATCCAATTTCACAAAACCCATGCATGCACACGCCTGTTACAGTCGGCATAAACTTGGTCATGACACTATCCATCCCTGTACAAAGCCATTTCTCCCATTGGTTCCAATTCGACCTCGCTTCCATTCTCGGCTCCGTCCATCCCACCGCCAGGCTTCCGCCCTTTCAAGACCGCACCAAACACTTGACAGAGCCTATCCAACCAAGGCTCACTCTTCCTCGCTCTGGTCTTCTGTTCTCTTTCGTCTGGGGCTCTCCGCACACCGTCCGCGGACCCACGCGTTGTCATTGATGGCACTCCCCGCAAAGCCTCCCATCAAACACGAACACACACATGACAAGCCCGCACAAGGATTCCCCAATCCAAGGAACGGGAACGGCCCCAAGTACAATGTCGCTCTCGTTTCGGTCATCACGGTCCGATACGCGATACATTTGCACAAAATTGAATAAACATAAACATTGTGTGCTATGTCAATTCTTTTCTTATGCGCCCCTTATGCTCTTGTGCAACAATTTGTGAACGAAATGTGCGAGGCGGACATCGTTCCGAAATATCGAGACCCCTCTCTCCTCCTACTTCTCCTCTGACCTCGTTACTTTACTCCCTTTGTCAAGACGGGCAACGGGGCATTGAGTCCGGCTGGGCATACGAAGCAGGGAAAGGAGGAAAAAGGACCATCCCATCTGTTCCGCCCCCTGGACATGTCTAGTTGTAGTTTTGTAGTCCTGGAGATGGATAAAGATCGAGGAGGATGGTCCACGGTCCAAATTATATATATAAAGACGTGATGCTCCTGCCCACCCTCCCCGGTCCCGTTGATCTCTTCTTTTTACTTTTTACTTTTATCCTCTTCCTATCCGATCTTCTTGTCTTGTCCTTGTCTAATAAGGAATCTCTTTACACATAGGACTTGGCGTAGTTCTAGACACACTTTGACAAAACATCAACGTTCCATACATTATCCCTTAAATCTCAACTAGGTCTCCATCTTTTAACCATCAAATATGTCTCTTCCCCAGGACTTCATCTGGGGTTTCGCCACCGCTGCGTATGTACCACCGACCCCGGTTACCCCAGACTCTTTTGCCCAAGCAAATTTCCCTACGAGGGACTCCGTCCACTCGTTGCCCTTCTCCCCTTGCCTGCATCACCGACCGATAGGTCTACCCTCACGCATGCCACAAATTCCACCTTCGTTTAGGACGGAGGGCCATTCGGAGCGGCATTGGCGAATCAAATCGGCGCCGGCCTCTTCCCTTCCCTTCCCCGGACATCGGGCCAGTCTCTCGCTACCCATCCCCTCCTGATTTTATATGCCACTGTCAATTTCGTTGAATAAGATCCTGTTTTTCCTGCAAAAATTCCTCGTGTGTTTCTTGAAATCTTGCCCTGGAGAATTTTTGTATTGTTTTCCCTTGTCCTAGTTACTTTCCCCGCCCTCCGCATCTCCGGCCCGGCCTACCTAGCCCGAGACTAGGAAAAAAAAAAACCCCCAACTAACACATTTTCGTCTCCCCCACACTCTAGTTACCAGATCGAAGGCGCCAGTGAAAAGGACGGCCGTGGCCCCTCCATCTGGGACACCTTCTGCGCCATCCCCGGCAAAATCGCCGACGGCAGCTCCGGCGCCGTAGCCTGCGACTCGTACAACCGCGCCGGCGAGGACATTGCCCTCCTCAAGGAGCTCGGCGCCTCCGCCTACCGATTCTCCATCTCGTGGAGCCGAATCATCCCCCTCGGCGGCCGAAACGACCCCGTCAACCAGGCCGGCATCGACCATTACGTCAAGTTCGTCGACGATCTCACTGACGCGGGCATCACGCCCTTCGTTACGCTGTTCCATTGGGATCTCCCCGATGGTCTTGATAAGCGATATGGTGGTCTGCTTAACCGCGAGGAGTTCCCTCTGGACTTTGAGAACTATGCCCGCACCGTGTTCAAGGCCCTTCCCAAGGTAAAGCACTGGATCACTTTTAACGAACCCTGGTGCTCCGCCATCCTGGGCTACAACACGGGCTTCTTCGCCCCCGGTCACTCGTCGGACCGCACCAAGTCCGCCGTCGGCGACTCGGCCCGCGAGCCCTGGATTGCCGGTCACAACATGCTCGTCGCCCACGGCCGAGCCGTCAAGGCTTACCGCGAGGAATTCAAGCCCACCAACGGCGGCGAGATCGGCATCACGCTGAACGGCGACGCCACGTACCCGTGGGACCCCGAGGATCCCGAGGACGTGGCGGCGTGCGACCGCAAGATCGAGTTCGCCATCTCGTGGTTCGCTGACCCCATCTACTTCGGGAAGTACCCGGATTCGATGCTCGCTCAGCTCGGCGACCGGCTTCCCACCTTTACCGACGAGGAGCGTGCCCTCGTCCAGGGTTCCAACGACTTTTATGGCATGAATCACTACACTGCTAATTACATCAAGCATAAGACGGGAACGCCCCCCGAGGACGACTTCCTCGGCAACCTCGAGACTCTGTTCGAGTCTAAGCATGGTGAATGCATCGGCCCTGAGACGCAGTCGTTCTGGCTCCGTCCCAACCCCCAGGGCTTCCGCGACCTGCTCAACTGGCTCTCCAAGCGCTACGGTCGTCCCAAGATCTACGTCACCGAGAACGGCACGTCGATCAAGGGCGAAAACGACCTCCCGAGGGAGCAGATCCTCCAGGATGACTTCCGCGTCGAGTACTTCGACACCTACGCCAAGGCCATGGCGGAGGCCTACGAGAAGGACGGCGTCGACGTCAGGGGCTATATGGCCTGGTCGCTTCTGGATAACTTCGAGTGGGCTGAGGGATACGAGACGAGGTTCGGTGTGACTTTTGTGGACTACGTCAACGGCCAGAAGAGATATCCGAAGAAGAGTGCTAGGTCTTTGAAGCCGCTGTTCGATTCTTTAATAAAGAAGGACTAGGGGGGATTTTTTGTCTTTTCTCGCGGCGGAGGGGGTATGAATTAGTGGCAAGATCAAATATATGACTCATGAGATGAGGATGATGCGTGTTTTGGAAATTGTGGATTTTTTTCTGGATTTGTTCTTTGTGAAAATGTGAGGGGTTGATGGACTCGCGATATTCAAGTTGCTAGAATGCTCCGACAGTGTACCTTCCACTTTGGGCTCCGGCCCCACCTGGAGCCGCGATGTACAGTGTGAACACAACCGGCATCATGGACAGAAGACCTGCGTCAAGCACTCAAGCGCGCACATGAGGCCGTGCATTCACTATTCAGTATAAGCTCAAGCGCGTCCCTGCTCCGGCTTCCATTTATGGTATCATAGGTATCATGGGCTGGTTATTCGAAACTTCCCGTCCTCCCAGGCGCTCCTCGTGTTCGGAGCGGCTATCTACTCTTTGGTGCCTTCTTCTCCAAGCATGCTTGTCCCAGCGTCGGTGTTTCCGCTCTGCTGCGCTTGCGAAGCGTCTGAAGCAATTCTCGCAGCCTCAGCTTTTCTGGCTTTCATTTCCACTATCCGCATATCCCGCTTCGGCAGTAAGGCTACTGCGTCATCCACATTCAGTGATCCCTCCTTTACTCTCCGCCATAGTGAAAAGAACTTGATTTTGCTTCCGGGCAGTAGCATCAGACGAAAGTATTGGATGAAGAATTTAGTCTCTGTTGGTAACTGGGAGTGTCGTTCGGAGGGCAAGAGAGCGAGGGCCTGCGAGTATTCTGTTTTAATATAGAGACTAAGATTGGAATTCAGGCCAGGCTCGGTTGAGCGTTGAATTATGGCATTGATTAATGCTAAAATTGACAACTTAGTGATACAGATCCTTCGGTGGACGGAATAAAGATGTCTATTTACCATGTAAATATGGTTCGAGGCGTGGAAACCGACACTTCGATCCGGGAAAGAGAAGAGTGTCCGAAAAGAAAGAGGGCCCATCGAGCTCTAGGTGCCAGAGAGAAGAAGAAGCGATGAGCAGAATTCCCGTAGGATATTTCGTTGGTGATGGACGCAGCAGCCGATATCCGGGCCAGCCATAACTGCAATCTTTCGCAGGTTTAGGCGATCTGAATCGGAGGTCGTTTTGAGCGTCTTCCGTGTAGCTGTGTTCAAGCAGCTTTTCGAAGGCGGATTGGGGTGCGTCATCGGTGACGGCGATGTAAACGTCAAAGATAACCACATCCGAGCCGTAGGCAACCGAAGCTAGGTCTCCGACAATGCAGGTCCGATATCCGTTTTGCTCGAGAATTTCTGCGGCTATGATCTCCCCTGATAATGAGTTATCGGAAGGTTTAAGGTTCCAGCTGACGGGAAACGCCATGATCGTAGGGATGGTTCGGCACGGAGCGCAGGACAAAAGCGTGGTCTGGCTGGGTGCAAGGTTGAGAATGGAGTATGGAGTTGAGATTTGAAATGAATTGACGTTGACATCAATATTGAGAAACGACTGGAGTAACTCAAAAAAAAATTTTACTTTTTATTTTATTTTTATTTATTTATTTATTTATTTATTTATTTATTTTTTTTAATTCTCATGGCTAGTCTGAATGAGGGATTGTTGGTTCCTTTGAGTGATTCATGATCCCTCTCAAAACAGACTCCTCATGACCCTCCGCGATTACTTCGTACACCCCGAAGAAGGTCCTCCTCCATTAAAAAAGAAAGGAAAGAGAAAAAAAAAAAAAAGGCCGAAATGCATCGGTGTTTCTTCAAATTTGAATCATCGCGGTTGCCTACCACCCGCACCGAAATTGAACAGTTGAACTTGTTTGTTGGAAGAAGCTTCTCCCCTCCTGTCGTTTGTCCACTTCATTCTCTCTTGCCTTCCCCAACGGATTCTGAGGGCAGATTGAACGGACACGGAATTGAGCCACGGACGTGGAATTGGACCGTCGGGACCGGGATTCGGCCTGGCCGGGCCTGGCAATACGGTCTCTGTCTCCAGACTGAATTCCGTTTCTGGCTTGACTTGTGTGAATTAGTGGCGGGATAGCTTGGCCTGGTGTTTAGCACGACGTCAGTGGATTCTTCCAGAAACTGAACTGTTTTCATTACTTATAACCTTCGTCTCAATCCTCAAGTCAACCCTCACCTCTCATCTGTGTTCAAACTCATTCCCGTTTCTTTTTTTTATTTTATTTATATACGTTTTTTTTTTTTTTTTTTTTTTCTTTTTTTTTTTTTTTTTTTTTTTTTTCTTTTTTTCTTTTTTTTTTTTACTATTGCGTGACCGCAGCAATGGCAGTAGACATGCTCGCCGTCACGGCCCCGACCTACTGTGACCCGTCCCGTTATGAGCTCTCTACCATACCGCGACCGACGGTCACGGAGGCGACGGACGTAGTTATACAGGTTTGTGCTGCGAGCATCAACCCTGTGGATGTTAAGAAGGCAGACGGCGTATTTAAGCTAGCAGTCAAGGAACAGTGAGTAACCTCGATTTCACGCCCTCCTCTTTGTGAGAGAAACGTTGGGCTGATGTTGTCATGTCTGCAACGCAAGATTTCCGTACCAAATTGGATACGACGCTGCAGGTGTAGTTACAGAGATTGGAGACGGGGTTAAAAATCTCAAAGTTGGGGACGAGGTTTACACGCGATTGCCCGAGGTTGGCAGAGGTAAAATCTAGTCCCATTTCCGTCCTGTGTGGCTTCATCATCATCATGACTGACACTTTGGCCAGGTTCGTGGAGTGAATATGTTAAATGCGCCGAGTCCTACGTTGCTCTCAAGCCCAAGAACCTCTCATTTGGCGAAGCCGCCTCGCTTCCGCTTGCTGGCGTCACGGCGCTGCAAATATTGCGAAAGTACAGGGGTTCGCTAGAGGGTAAAACCGTTTTTATACCCGCTGGTTGTAAGTTTCAACCTCAACTAGTGTTCCATGTTCCCTCCTGCGTTTGATGGTGAGAAGGTGCTAAAACGCCGGGGTTTATTTCTTAGTGAGTGGCACGGGTGCATTTGCGTGTCAACTGGCCAAAAACGTCTTCCACGCTGGCAAAGTCATCACTACCGTGTCCACGTCCAAGATTTCAAAGGTTCCTGAACTCCTAGGCCAAGGTGTAGTGGATCAGAGTATGTATCTTATTCCTCTTCCTGTTCTTTACTCTCCTTCATTTTGTTAACCCAACCCCTATCAGTTATTGACTATACCAAAAATGATCCCACGGATGTCATCCCTCCACGGTCTGTCGACTTTCTCTTCGACACCACCGGCCAGGCCATGCAATTCCTTTCTCTCATGGTCCCTTCCACCAGCCTCATCGTCTCCATTTCCACGAAACCCTCTGCTACAACCCTCCAGGGATCGAGTGTCATGAAGCGGCCTGACAATCCCCGTATCCCGTTGTTTGGGCGTCTGTTCCTCGATGCGGGCGACACAGCACGTAGGCTGCGAGCCCGGCGCTGGGGCGTGGAGTACATGTACTGGTTCTTGGACCCGAATGGCGAAGACTTGGATACACTGAGGGGGTATGTGGAGGAAGGGAAGTTGGTGCCCGTAGTAGGCGCGACTGTGGACCTGAGGGACATTGAAAAGGTGCGAGAGGCGTGCATGATAGTTTATAACGGAAAAGGCGGATTGGGGAAGACAGTCTTTGAGGTTATTCGGGGCTAGTTAATGCTCAAGGGACTACTGTTGAAACTTTAAGAAGCCAGACCTCGTCCACGTCAGATGCGAGGCAGATGCCGACTGGCAGGGAAATTTGTATGGGGTTCGGGCGTGCGTTTATATCCTATGGCCGCCGTGTCTGGCATCTTTGGCGCGTCATAATCATAGTTCACGACGGAGGGATTAGCCTTCCTCTTTGTTGTGGTAGATCCCGCTTCCATTCTTCTTCGTCCGCAATGCATCATGTTTCCACGCGTGCTCAGAGATTAAGGCCAGAACACAGGTAGGCTTTGAAAGAGTCAGCATTTCTCTCATACTCTGCCCACTCGAGTCTGTCCTTCCAAATGCTAGTCTTCGGCCTGACCCCTCCCATGCTCTGGGCAGTTGCGCCACGATTCCATCGTCATGACTCCCTTGTCCATTCCTATCTCACTCCCCCGTTCCACAGAACCATAACTTCCTCCTTCCCTCGTCCCCTAGCATGTGTCCCGAAGGCTAGTCCATAACTTCTTCTTTCGTTACGAGACCATGATTCATTCATTTAGCAACATCATAGGCTCACATCTTCATACATCTCTCTACACCATAGCTTCCTTTTCTATTGCAAAGTCTCCGCTCTCTAGCATGTGCGCCCGGCCGGCGTGCCCGCAGCTTCCCATTACCGCTTTCCTAACATCGCAGCCCTCCGAATTCATCATAGTTCTCTCCCTATTGAACTGTAGTTTGTCCCTTCCCTCGTTTCCCAATTTATATGCCACTTCTATACTCCTATATTACACTATTCAACTTTTCTATCTGTCCTTCCCCGTAGAGGGGAATACGATTCACAGTTCAATATGTATTCTTCCCCGATTTCCTACCCACTCCTGACTCACTCCTGCTCTACACCCCCAGTACCAAACTATATAAGGAGGTCTATTCCTCCTCCCATCCCAGATTTTCCTCTCCCCTTTCCCCTACACACTCTTCTATATATGCCCTAAGAGTAACACCACATACAACTACCCAACTATATAGGTACCGATGTCTATTCCTCATCTTATCCCAATTTCCCTCTCCTCTGTTCCCACGCACTCTTCTATGTCTGCCTCGAGTAACACTACTACACCTGTCACTACTTCCGAGGGAAGGAAATATTGTCTCTGCTCAACGCATTACGCCTAAATGGGCGAGACGTTCCAAAGTCCCAAGGAAACCTCTGCTCACAAACACTGAGCGCCTTTTAATCTGAGCCCAAGCCGGATCGACCCGAATGGCTGGCATATTTGCTAATGCTGAGGAAGCAAAGAACCAAAGCCGGGAACTGTTACCTCAACATGTTGGCTGTTTGCAGGCTGTAACCACTACATCAAAAGGACTACCTGCCAGGACTTGCCTGGCAGGTTGTTACAGCGCCGTATGAAGTCTCGCAACGTAAAATCTCATCAGAATCTGCATCGGCCAGAAATGACTGAGCATTTCCACTTTCGACGGGCGAGACTTGCCTCCTACGGAGGCAACTGCTCAGCAGTAGGAAAAGTGGATTAAGGAGTTCTATGACACCTTTTGGCCCACAGTCAGAAGCTCACAAGCGCGCATCAAGTTTTTCCTTTTCTTCTTCAAGGTCGCAAGGCGTCGGATTCCCTGCGACCCCGACGACCTCTCGCCCCCCTCCCCCTTTTGACCTCCACGCAGCGCTTGCTGCCGCTCCTTCTTCTTAGCGCAGTGCCCCCGCTGCATATATAACAATGCCCGTTGGCGCGTTCCTGGTGCCAATATGGACGCTCTTCTCTCTGGTGCTACCACTCGCATGGTGCGTTGTCCCTTCTTCCTCGCGGCTTCCTCGCTGCTAACGTCGTTCTAGCCCGAAATCGAGGCGGCACAAGCTGTTGTCCTGTTTCTCGAAACGGCTAAAGGGACACTGTTTCCGAAGCTAAGAGGGACATATCCTGGTCTACATCTACAACTTTGGATCAGGATCCCCAAAGGATCACAGCAGAGGCGCACAAGATCCTCGACATCTGCCGGCGGCCCAAATATTGAGCGACCGGGTGTAGAGAGTTTATACATCACGGGCTCCGCTCTCCTCATCGACGTATTTACCGAATGGGAAGGAGAATTCAAATCCAAAGAACCGGGCCGGCGAGAATTCGCCCGACATGCCACATCGCCCACGACCGGTGCCACATCTTATCGGCCTCGTTAGCGAAGGGTTACCTATTCATTCTATGCTAATTATTGAAACGGAACCGCCGAGGCAAGTGGAATTACGACGCGGTTTACATGAGGCCGATGTTACTAGAAACGGCCTGCTTCACCTCTAAGACCCTGAAGAGGTGGAAACACAACGAAAATCACGCCGGGAGCTACAACAACGCGATCAGTTGCAGCTGCAGTTGCAGCTGGTACAGTAGCGCCGGTGTTATGGCAGAGGATCACCATCACCCAGAATGCTAAAAGCCCGCCATTATACAATGTTACTAGGAGTGGATTGGTGCTGAGTTTCAGGCTTCTCTTCCTTCGAGATCCGGGCCCAGGAGAAGGAGACTTTGTAATAAGTATTCCAGACTTAAAGTTCTACGGAGAACGTGTCTGGGCACAAGTTTGAAATTAAGCACCTAAGAATAAATAGATTCCGGCCGCGAGCCCTTCTTCAATGGTCGGTGTCGCAGGCAGTGCCTAGCGTGTATGTTCGTTGAGGAAGAACTTGCTGGACACACCAACAACGCTACAGATGATGAAGACCTCGGCGACAAGCTGGACCCACGCCTCGAATGTTTGGAGAAGCTGCTTCTCAAAGGGGAGGCACCAACAGACGATGGAGGGGCGGAGCTGATGGAGAGTATGGCCATTGATGCCCTCACAAGGACTGTACAGAAGCGCATACTCTCGGGGTCGTCGATCTGATCTAAAAGTTCATGCTGGTCATTTCGCCATCTCGACAAAATACCCAGCATGCCCATCCAATACATAGGACTACAGGACAACGGACCGAGCACTTCTAAGAACACACTGCTTACAGAAACATAAAGATGGGCCACCGTTTATGTCTCTTGTTGGAGATTAGGAGGCCCATGCTATGTGGGACCGAGCCCTCCATAGTGCATAGGCTATCGTTGATAAAGCTGTTAAGGATGGTCGTCTCCCCCCTGATGGGAGAACGATGCAGGCACGCAAACGGAGGTAGACTGGGGAGAGTTCGGCACCTTCTGGAGATGGCAGAGCTACGGCCGACAAGTCAAGAAGGAAATGGTAGGAGAAAATCGGTGGGTCACCAGCGAGGACGCGTAGATGACATTCCTATTCAACTCATGCCAAGAGGAGGCGGTTACTTGAGTTTTGGAGAAGAGGAGCGAGGACACGATGGTGGAGGTGCCATGAACACTCCAGCAGAGAATGAACAGGGATAGTAAGTCTAGATTTGGCAAGCGTCATGGTGATAAGAGTGATGAGAAGGGTGATGGTGATGGTGAGAACAATGGCAGATTGTATCGGTCTGCAAGGTCTACCAAGTTGGCAGCGAACGGCCAGCTTTCTCGCCGGGCTCTCCGGGAGTTCAAGTTCTTTAGCAAGTTGGAATCTGCGGTCGAGAGCCAGATTCTAAAGCTTTGTCGCTCTGTCCCTTCGAAGGGAAATGCGAAAGCCCTCTACCAAGGGGAACGAGCCATCCGCAAGACTGTTGCTGCTACGACTATCTGGGGTTTGGTGAGTCCCCACCAAATACTCTCCGAGTGATTTCCCTTTCTGACTCCTTTGGTGCTTGCAGATGCCTCCCCCAACCGACGCCAAGCGTCAGGTCCGAGCCCAGCATATACTCAACCTGCAGCCTTCCATCGTGGAGGATCGAGCCATGACCACTCTTGATTTGGCATGTCAGATTGACACTCAAACTGTTGCTGATTATCTATGCATGCTATGTAGATTTAGACCCCAACGTCTTTGCTCCTGCAGACTCTTCACTGTCTCTTAGATCATCAATATACTCACATGTTCATTCAGGGTTATGGATTCCAGTGACGTTTGTGCTGGTGACTCTTAGCTCACTCGAAAGGTAAAATGGACATAAGTCCCAACGACAGCCGCGTGGTAGGTGATTCCAGGAACACAATGAATGGATTGAAGCCCCCCGATCATGGCTTGATGTTGATTTCCAATGCTCCTTCCCTTTGGTCCTGTCCTAGTTTTCCACTAAAGCTTCTCTCGCCGCTTCCAGTTTGCATCCCCGATACCAAGGAGCCAAAAACAACCCAAACTTTCTTCTATCGCGGCCCGGACGATTCCGATCAAATATTTCTTCCCGGTTCATTATGAACCTGGTAAAATTAAAGGGGCCCAACTTCACTTGTTTGACGCTCCGGTCAATCCTCAAACCTTCTGGCCCCAAACAAAGGAGTCGGCTGTGGGAAAACATCGTTTGTAAAGAGTGTTGCTCATTCAGGGAGTACGATATGTCTCTTTAGCCGTCTCACGCTACCGAGATTTTCTGGGGAAGGGATGGCGAAGCTCTGAGCATTGTGATTTTTCGGGAAATTCCTGTATTTGAATTGGATTGGCGTCTCAGTCAGCCAACACAAGCAGAGCTTAAAGAGCGTTGCCGAGACAAATTGAGCCTTAAATTCGATGAAGCCTATCACGGAACATCAAATCTCGAGATCTGGGTGCCCGTGACTTTGCCAGATATCATCTCACACTGAACGAGACGCTAAGCACCGAGTGTTAGCATTGTGCGGCTATGTAGGCTAGCAGCTAGGGCTTCTGATTACATGTGGCATCAATGGCGGATCGAGGACTCTTACGACAGATTGAATTCCCTTTCGACGATCCTAAAGGTCGACGACTTTAGTTCTCGGTACATGTGGCGTGGTTCTGTCCAATCCGCCGTTTCGGACATCGAGGCGGGACGGGGGCCCGAAGACAACTTGATCACTGCACTCGAAGTCATGTTGCAAGGAAAAATTCGCTGTATTCGAGGGTGGAAGAGAGAGCCGTGTTAAACTCAATAGATAAACGCCCCAAAAATGAGGCAGCACAACCTCTCAGAAAAGAAAGAACGTTTCGGAAGTGAGCTGCCTTTTTTCTCGGTCACGGCTTACAATTGTAGTCGCGTCCAATTTTCTTTTCGGGGACCCACATCTCTCCGAGACTTGGACGGCGCCTTCCGCTTCCGGGTCGAAATTCTCGGAGCGGTGGTGTACTGTGTCAATACAAACTTGTTATATACATAAATAACACTAATCGACACTGTCCCATCTCAATAAGATTTATTAACCTTGATGGTGCTCATGTCCCAATATCGAACTTCAGTGTAGATAGTTAAAGAGACAAAAGCAACATTGTATATATACATAGTTAAGATAGGTAAGAAATTTTTACTAAGTTATAGATTACAGGTTTTTCCTTTCTTTAATTGACCAGGGAAGGATTTCTCCTTGGCTAAAGCAGCTCTTGTCTGCACTTTCCTTTAACTACACACAACCTCTTGTCCATCTCATAAGCAGGTTCACAAACACATGTGCTTCTTCTTCCGCTTGCATATTCCCAAGTTACTATTTCCCACAGCTATTCTCCACAAGAACTTCCTCTCGAAGGCTGATCGTTGCCTATTTCAATTCAAGTCCAAGTACCAAATTTCCTCATCTACTTATACACCTCTATATATCAGCCACCATGTTCATGTTCAATGGATTCACATTCATCTCCTTCTACCACAATCTCATCAAAATCTGCCAGCTCTACCAAACCCGATCTGATTCGCCCTATGCCTCGAACAAACCAGAGGTACGGTCGATGATCATCCAATGCAGTGTCCTAGAATCTAACGATATACCTCCAGTTCCCTCCCCGAAATGGCCATCATCCCGATGGAGGTGGACCCCATGGAGGTGGACTCCCAGGCTTCCAGCCACAGCGCCGTTAGCGGCCCCATCGACCAAGAGCCAGCTTCAGACCCCGCAGCTGCACTCAAGCCCACCGGAGGCTCGCGAGTCACCAAGAAGACCATGAGAAGGATGGAGAAAAGGCTCAACATGTTACGAAGGCAGCATACTGACAAGCTGTTCCAGCTGCTGGAGGGAGGTGCGGAGATGAGCGAGGAGGCTCTGAAGCAGACTCGGGTTCTCATGAAGTTGATTCATTATGGCAAGGCTGTTGATGAGTTGAAGCTGGAGATGTTGGCAGATGCGATTGAGGATCTTGGCTGTGACGGTTGAGTTTTCTTTTTGTGCGAAGCTGGCTGAGGGATGCCATGAGTTGTTTTCGTATATATTCTTATCATAATGTTTGCAGGGTGCTACTTGCTTAAGGGCTTCACACTCTACAGTTGATGAATTGAAAGTTATCATGAGCAAGATGCCTGGAATTTCTACATGCCCTGGACAGCAGCAAGGAATAACTTAAGACCCTCCTTGTCACCCTGAGATCTGAGTTAGATCTTGTATTCCACAACCCTCTTTCCACAAGCTATCATGCCTGAATGACCTCAGTCTATCTCCATTACTGTAGCATAACCCTCCCACTCTCAGCTCTAAAATATTTTGGGCTCTGCCAAAGCCCATTCTCCTGGGACAGGCATTAAAAATGGACAGAAGGAGCAGTGTAAGCAGCCTTAGAGAATTGAAGGAAGGTGCAGACTAACAAAGACACCCTCCATTAAGGATGGCAAGCAAGGCCCACAGCCAATCCCCTGATTTCCCCCATCTCTTCATTGTAGATATTCTGTATGTCAACTCAATACCTTCATTGTCTTACTCTCCATCACTCCTCCTTTCCATTTCGCTTCCTAGCATTACTATATATTACTCACATCTGAAAGCCTACCGCACTACATGCACTAGAATAGACTCCATTATTAACATCACCTATGGCTACTCCAGGGCCCAACGGGCTCAACGGCAATCATGTGCCACCCCCTTCCCCCGAGTCGCTAGACAACGAAGACGACGCCCTCGAGTCTCTCAATTCGATTCTACAAAGATACCACGACCTCATGCGTGTTAGCACGTCCGAGCTCAAGGCGCTCACGGTACGCGAAACCGCCCCGTTCGAATCAAGTTCACACACACACAAACACACACCCGGGGCCAAGGCTAACAGATTCGGAAATAGACGATAACATGCGAAATATCAATCAGAAACCTCATCCGTGGACCCTCCGCCATGACCCTCCCCCAAGCCCGCCAGTACTTCATATCCAATTTCCTCAACTACATCCGCAGACGGATCTCCGTCGGTCTCTGGATGAAATACATGGAGCGGAGGGCAGAGGAACTGCTGCCGCCGGCGAGGGTCGATATCATTCGCATTCTCGACGTGACCCGCCAGGTTGTCGAGGAGCACGATGACTACGTGGATGAGAATTGGTATGAGGGGGATCTGTTCAATCGATTGGTGACGGAGCTTTGTGAGGAGATGGATAGGATCATTCAGTTGAGACGTCGCATCAGGGAGGTGAGGAGGCGGCTTGTTGCCCAGGCACATTATTATCTTCCATACGTCTAAGTTCGAAAAGGGTGAAGTTGGTGGAGGGGTGGATTAACGGTCCTGATGCATCTGTAGCGACTTGCTTGTCTTCCTGTTTCCTCCGGTTAGTGCGTTGTAGCGGTTTTGTTTATTTTTTTCCTTCTTTCTTTTCAGTGGACTTGAGTCGATTCATCTGTGGAATGAGACTGAAGAAAAAGCGCAACAGTTCACTCTGCACATGGATTTCGAGACATGGATTTCGAGAGAGAGTAGAGCAGAAGCAAGGCCGCTGGGCGGAGCTCTCAATTCAAGCAGACTAGAGGCTGTCACAATCCGTTCCAATGTTAATCACAACGGCAAGAAGAGCAACTCCCACGAGTCCGGTTTGCAACCCTCTTATAGGGGAAGCACGACGACCAAAAAGACTAAAATATGCCATGGCTCAAGCATGGCAAGGCTGATCATCTTAGAGTGGGGGTCGTAAAGTGAATTCTCTCATCCACCCTTCTAGATTCCATCTCCGTAGATTCGGCCTGAACTCACCCAAGCAGTGAAGACCTCCCCAGGCCTAGACGAACAATACGCCACCCCGAGTAACACCCAGGAGTTCAACTTCGCGCCGAGGTTCACATGTTCCAACGTCCATATGATCACAATTTTAATGGTCGAGACCGTTCCTTGCATCAGGTGCCTAGGAATACTGGGTCTCTGGAAAACCGGGCGTTCTCCGACTCTTCTCCGTCAACTAGCAGTTTCGGTTCCCCACTGCGGACCCCGTAGAGCAGTAGTGTTAAGTCGTCTGCACTTCTTCCACGGATGCATGCCCTAGCCGAACGCCGCCGAGGTCTGGGCTTGGTGCGCCGACTTGTTCGTAGAACGAAGAAGTGGATCAATTCATGTTTTTTTGAGGCTTCTTGGGTATGATTTCTTGCCTGTTAACGTTGGGGATTCGGCCATCAAGATTGATTATTTGTATATTCCTAGCGGTATCATTCTATTTCGAGACGTCGAATAATTGCAATTTTGTTTCCAAGAATAATAAAAGTAAGAAGGCAGGAAATAAAAAAAAAAAAAGAAGATAGAAATCAGAAAGGAAAGTGCCGCAAGGCAAAGTAATGTAAAGATCTCATCCTGGAACAGATCCCACCGACACAACGCAGAACAACACAAGAAATTCCCAGAAAATAGGTATCAAGTCATAAAATATTCAAGCAGGCAAATATACAGCCGATGTAGCCAAAACATACATACATAATAAAGTAAAACCCCTTTCCCTTCCCAAGAAATTCTTTTTTTCATACATACTCCGCCCCCTTAGTTATCCTTAGCCCAAGCCCTAAGCACGTTCTTCCTAATCTTCCCCGTGCTAGTCTTAGGCAGCTCCTTGAGGACCTCGACCTCCCTAGGCACCATGAAGCCGCTAATACCGCTCTTGCCGGCCTTGGGATCGGCCGTCTTGCCCTTGGCCCAGGTGATGACGGCCTCCTGGGTGGGGGGGTTCGCGGGGTCCTTGGCGGTGATGTAGGCCTTGGGGCGCTCGCCCCAGTGGGAGTCTTGGACGGCAACGACGGCGACTTCGAGGATGTCGGGGTGTTCGGCGAGGAGGGATTCGAGGGCTACGGAGGAAATGTTTTCACCGCCTGGAAGTAGAGTCGGGATTTGAGTTAGCTGCGTGAGAAGAAGGGAGGGAGGTGCCCTTATGAATAATAGAAAAAGAGAATGTTTACCTGAAATGATGATATCCTTGGCTCGGTCGAGAATTTGGATACTGCCATCGGGATGCCAGACGGCCAAATCTCCCGTCCTCAAGCCGCCACCGGCGTACATCTTCTTGGTGGCCTCGGGATCCTTGTAGTAACCCTTGGTGCAAATGTTTCCGAAGAAGACAATCTCGCCAATCTCCTTGCCGTCCTTGGCGACGTCGACGAGGACCTCTTCAGCCTCCTCGGCGTGTTCCGTGGGGTTGGCGGCAGCGGCGGCGGCAGCAGCCTCGATTTCTTCGTCCGACTTGGTCTTGACGACGCGGGCGGGGAGGGAGGTGATGAAGCCATGGCCTTGGCGGGCGAGCTTCGAGAACTTCTCCTTGGGGGAGAGGGATTCCCATTCGGGGAGGGGGTAGGAGACGGTTAGGGGACCGTAGGATTCGGTGAGACCATAGACGTGGCGAGGGATAAGGTTAAGGTTCGTCTGGGGAAAGTGAAAAGTGGCGTTAGACAAAAGTTGGAGATACTCTCAAACGCTAAACTGTAAGATGTTTGGGGAAAAAGCTTCTTTTCTTACCATTTGCTCGAAGAGGTGAGCAGTCGGGGGGCTGGCAGCAACGGTGACCTTTACGGGCCTGGGAAGTCGCTCGGCCGCGTCGGAAGAGCAGAGAAGAGTGTTGACGGTAGGGGCGGCGTTAAAGTGGGTGACACCCTCCTCCTTGAGGAGCTTCCAGATAAGAGGGTAGTCGATCTTCCTGAGACAGATGTGTGTGCCTCGCACCGCACAAACAGACCAAGGGAATGTCCAGCCGATAGCATGGAACCTGGAGAAGAGAGTATATAAGTTAGTCCTCTGTGGGAGCCTGTAATGGGGGCCGGAATGCCGGATACGTACAGAGGAAGAGTCCAGAGGTACCTGCACCTGCCGGGGTCGACGTTCAGATTGGACTCGACCACGTTGGCAAGGGCGGCGAGGTAGGCACCTCGGTGGGTGTACATGACACCCTTGGGGCGGGAGGTCGTGCCCGAGGTGAAGGGAAGCGCAACCAAATCATCTTCGGCAGCGCACTGAGCCTTGAGGCCCTCCCATCCCTTCTGGCCAAGGGCGTGGTCGTACTGAAGACCCTCCCAGACAGCCTGGTCGAAGGGACCATGCAATTGACCTTCTGAAGAATCGGTATCCTGTCCAATTGATTACTTGTAAGCTTCTCCTCCCATCATGTAGGAAAAGGGTTGGAGTTCTCGCAGCAGCAAGAATCCGAAGTAGAAAAAGCAAGAAAAAGGGTCCAAGGCTTACCAGATCAACTAGAACGTTCACATTAGGGTGCGTCTTCCTGAAAGCAGACAAGAGTGGCTCGAACTCCTTGTCGGCAATGATGAAGTCGACCTCGGCAAAATCGAAAATGTACTCGATATCCTCGGGTACGAGCCTGTAGTTAGCCGGCACGATGATGCCTCCGGCGGCGGGAATGGCGTAGATAGACTCTAGGAAGGCCGGGGTGTTGGGGGCGAGAATGCCCACGCGGCGATAACCATGCTTGACGAGGTAGTAAGCCAAGCCGCGGGCACGGTCAGCGAATTCGCAGTAGGAACGGCGGAGGACGCGGCCGTTCGTGGTGAGGTGGAAGATGGCCTCGGCGTTGGGCTCGATGGCGGCGGCGCGGGGGAGGAAGAAGGTCGGAGAAAGCTGGTGGATGTGAGGGGCCGAGGGGGTGACGTGGGTGTTCTCCGGGTGGTGGCCCGGGATGAGATGGCTCAGGATGCTCTTGAGACGGGAGGGAGGGCTCGACATTGTGGCGGCGGCGTGTGGTGTTGGTTAATTGATTGGGTTTTGAAGACCAACTTGGGAGGAGAGAGAGGAGGGGGTTGTTGGTGAGGGGTGAGATTGATCAATCAATGTTCCGTCGCCACACGCGGCAAGCTCTCGAAAAAGCACAAGGTCACAACACAGCAGTACAGAAGAGATGGAAAGAGAGAGGAAGGTTCCAAGTAGGGCTCACGATGGCACACAATGACATTTATAGTTTTTTTTCTCTTCTCTTTCCTCTTTTTATTCTCTCAGGTATACTTGGAGAAATCCGGCCGAGTGGAGATTGGTTTCTTGGAGATATCTCGGGAATTGGAGGGCTGGTTCGTCCCATGAGGGGCCGGGGCAAACTGGGGAGATCTGGGGAGCTCACACCTTAGAGGCTGGTTGGGGTTGGAATACCGAGGATAATCGAGTTGGGGAAAGGGGAAGGAGCGCGAGCGCGGAACGAAGGTGGGTATCCCAAGGTACTATGCGTACACTAGTTGATCCCTCTGCTTCTCCAAAAATCGAAGCGAGGTTCCCCAGTTCCCCCCTCCTCACCCTCGGCGTTGGCTTGGTCAATCATTGATTCCTTAACCGAAAATCTCCTAGTCCCAGACCCCAATTTTTTCCCTCCCTTTCCCTCCCTTTTTTTCTGTTGTTGGCTTAGTGGATTTACACTACGAAAATTGGCAAGAATCCGGAGCCGTGGTTCCCTTGGGCTGTTGTCTCGAAGTTTATAGTTTATCAGATTTTTGCTCAAAAATTGGAGAAGCTGTTGTGGCATCAATTGTCTGGAACGCGGAGAAAATAATCCGGTTCTCCGGGTAATCCAGGCCCTCGTTGTCCCAGATTGACCCTGGGTCCAGGCTTTTCCGGCATGGGGTACCGGCAGTGACTTTACCCCAGGTCCAGCATTAAGCATTGATTGATTTGATCTGGGGTACAAGTACGAGGTACTCCGCGAGTCCGTGAGTTCCTCGGTGAGCACACGCGTAATACTGATTGGGCAAGAGAGCCTTGTACTTCGTACGATTATTGTCGCAATGGGAAGGCCAAGGTTCTGTTGACGTCAGGATATTGGGGAAGCAGTTTCCCCATTTTTACTGGATTAGCTGACATTGACCATCCTGAACCTGGAGAAGGGCCAATGCAATGTCGCGTTGACTTTCTGTGAGGCTTTTTTGTGGGGAATCCCCCATTTCAATGTTCCCTTTCCCTTTTTCTTTCTTTCTTTCTTTCTTGCTTTTTTTTTTTTCGCTTTTCTTTTTCGGTGGGGCGGGATGCTCCCATTTCGGAAACGGAATCGCCGATACAGTACCGTATTGTTCTACCAATTTTTGGCCCTTTCTCCCAACTTCGTCATTTCCCTTTGCTCTCTGTCCTGTTGCTATTATGCGTAGTTCCACATATCCCGAGAGTGGATAAAACTGACAATAATCGGCATCGCTTCCAAGAACAATTTAGTACTGCCAGCGGAGTGTCATGTCTGGACGAAGCAAAGCCATTGATGGCTTGCCGACTTACCTGCTCACCGCCTGCCCCTTTTAGTAGGTTGCCACATGCGCGAGAAATGGACGAGTCGAATCTCACCCGCCCCCACCTCGGAGGACTTAGCCAATTATTGATCACCCATTACGCTTAATTTTTTTCCAACCTCACTCCGACGCCGGCCTGTCGCAACGAAGAAGTTATCCGCAACATCGAAATCTTCACTCGGATGGGCGTGGGGCTTGTATTCCCGCATTTTGAAGTCATCTATTCGGCATGATCTAGGCCAATACCTGGCTACAAGTATTCATCATGGCCCGACTCGTGCGTTACCCTCCCCTATCATGGCTGTATCGTTGGCCATGTTCGCCCAGCGAGGCAAACCCACCTTGACACATTATCGACACCCTCCTTCGTCCGCGTAACCCCCCCCCCAAAAACCTCGACGCAATCTCGCTAATATGGAAATGGTCTTTGTAGAGAGCATTTGCTCTGAAGTCTCTTGACCTTGCGTCTCTGCGGTCTCGAACATCCGCCGCCCGCTTGCGAACCCCATCAATAGCTGCGTCCCAGCTGCGTTTATACACCACCACCATTCCCCGAAGACAACAAGCTTTCCACTCACAACTCGAGAGCACTCCCAATGCCAGCAACCTCCAATCTTCCCAGAAGGCTGCCGCGCCGACCACCCCGCAGACCGCCACCGAAAAGATATTCCAGCGATATGCTGTTGGGCTGGCTCCTGGGAAGACGGTCAAGGCCGGCGACTTCATCTCAATCGTAAACCTCAAGCGGTACCCTTTGCCGTTGTACGACCAGCGACTAAACGAGTGATAGATGCCTCACCGCTGTATGACGCATGATAACAGCTATCCAGTAGCCACTAAGGCCATGAATCTTGGCCTTACTAAGATGCACAATCCCCGCCAGATCGTGATGAGTACGACCTTCCCCAACCGCTCCCTCATGCCCATCTCCTTTGCCACAATACCAGCGGAACTGACGTGAACCAAAGCCCTCGACCATGACGTGCAATCGAAGTCAGAGTCCAATATACGGAAATACTCGTTGATCCAAGAATTTGCCCGCAAACACAATACTTATTTTTATCCTGCCGGCTATGGAATTGGTCACCAGGTCATGATCGACGAAGGTGAGACAAAACCACCATGTGCTCAGAGGCAACGCGACTTGCTAACAGGGTTGAAGGCCACGCCTGGCCAGGAACGCTTTGCGTCGCCAGCGATTCCCACAGTCCAATATACGGTGGCTGCGGAACACTCGGAATGTCGGTCGTGCGCACTGATGCCGCGGCCATATGGGCTACGGGCAGCACTTGGCTACAGCTCCCACCCGTCGCCAAAGTTACCTTTACGGGTGTGCTTCCCCCTGGAGTCACAGGGAAGGACGTGATTCTCAGTCTCTGCTCCTTGTTCGGTTCCGATGAGGTCTTGAACCACTGTGTGGAATTCGCCGGATCCGAACAGACTATGGCGAGCATTTCCATCGACGATCGTTTGTGCATTAGTAACATGTGTACGGAATGGGGCGCACTAAGTATGTTTTAACGCCCTCCCCATGTAACCAGGTAAAAAACTGACCGTTGGCCTTCCAGGTGGACTGTTCCCCGTCGACGAGAAGCTTGTTTCCTGGTATCGCGCTAAAGCCACCGCTGCAGCTCTGACCGACAGCCCCGCTAAGGAGCGCATCAACCATGAGCGCGTTAACGAGATTGCAGAGGACCGGCTTGTCGCTGACCCAGGTGCTACGTATGCGAAAGAGTTCTATTTGAACTTGTCTACGCTTTCGCCCTGGGTTGCGGGGCCTAACTCGGTCAAGGTCGCCAACCCTCTCAAGAGCCTTGAGCCTCAGAATATTAAGATCGACAAGGCTTATTTAGTGTCCTGCACTAATTCTCGAGCAAGCGATATCGCTGCTGCGGCCCGAGTTTTCCGCGAGGCTGCTAAGGATGGCAAGCCTGCTAAAGTTGCCAGTGGTGTTCGCTTCTACCTTGGCGCGGCTTCCGTTTCCGAGCAGAAGATCGCCGAGGAGGCCGGTGATTGGAAGGTCCTACTCGACGCCGGCGCCATAGAGCTCCCCGCTGCGTGTGGGCCGTGTATTGGCCTTGGTACAGGCCTGCTTGAGAAGGGCGAGACGGGTATTTCAGCTTCCAACCGAAACTATAAGGGCCGCATGGGAGATCCGTTGGCAAAGGCGTATCTTGCCAGTCCTGAGGTTGTTGCTGCCAGTGCTCTCGCGGGCAAAATTGCCGGGCCCGGTTGGTATCAGAAGCCAGAGGGCGTTGAAAAGGTCATTATCGGGGAGGGAAGCGGCGATTTCGCTGCCGACAAAGCTCGCTCTCTTGAGGGTGCTCTGGATGAGATCCTTAACGAGATGGATAGCATAATTGCTGTCGCTGAGAATGGTCAGGAGACGCCGGCCACAACTGCCGCCGCCAAAGATGAAGCCCTGACTGATGTTCTCCCGGGCTTCCCCGAGAAAATCGAGGGCGAAATTGTCTTCTTGTAAGTGCTTCTCAAATCGTTACTGCTTCCTTGATATAGAGACTAACCCGTGTAGGGATTCTGATAATATCAATACCGATGGTATATACCCTGGAAAATATACTTATCAGGATAACCTCCCCAAGGAAAAGATGGCTGAGGTGTGCATGGAAAACTATGACCCCGAGTTTACCAAACTCACCAAGCCAGGTGATGTGTTGGTGACTGGTTTTAACTTTGGGTGTGGTAAGTGATTTTGGATTATTTATATCGGCATCATCATTCCGATCAAGATCCAAGAGAATGATGGCTAATGCCCCTCCCTCCTTCACAGGAAGTTCCCGTGAGCAAGCCGCCACAGCCATTTTAGCGAGAGACATTCCTCTCGTCATCGCAGGAAGTCTCGGAAACATCTTTAGCCGCAACAGCATCAACAACGCATTGGTCTCTCTCGAAATTCCCCGCGTGGTCGAGCGCCTACGTGAGGCGTTCAAGGACGACGCCGAGAAGCCTCTGACTCGCCGCACCGGATGGAAGCTTCTGTGGGATGTGCGCCGCTCCAAGGCAGTGATCACGGAGAAGGATGGCACGGTGTGGGAGCAGAAGGTTAGTGAGTTGCCGCCTAGTGTGCAGGAGATTATCGCCGCCGGGGGTCTGGAGAATTGGGTCAAGTCTAAGATTTAGGCTTGAGTGGTTCAGGAAAAGTATGTGTTTGTATTTTCTATGTGTCGATTAGAAGATTTCTTGTTTGTCTAAGAAAAGTCGATTTTGGACATTTCCACTGGAAGAGCACTGGTCCCAAGACGGACGAATTCCACTATTACTACTTTGTACTCCGTACTGTCTCCTGTAGATTGAGCGATCAGAGAAAACACGGCAGGTAACGCCCGGTAGCAGCTATCAAGCTACCCCAACCGTTTCTAACCCGTAAATGATTGGGATTCGTCGGGAGAAGGATCCGAGAAGTAACGGTGTGAAAACAGAGGCGACCAACACCCGCTCCGTTTTGTGGGATTCTCGCACATCCCATACAAAATTAAGCTTTCGGTCAACTGTTTCTGGCCTCAGATGCATCCTGTTTTCTGGAAGTTCCATTCCTTTCTGGACCCAGAAGCTTCTATATTCGGCATCCTTTTCACCGAACGGCCAGCCTCATCTTGAAACCACGCGATTCCGTCCGTTCTTGCCTCTCGAGTTGGCAGATTCCTCCAGGAGCTGGGTCGGTGAGACTAGTGGATCTGATGTTGTACCTGAGTACTAATAGTACGTCCTTTTTTTTTCTTTTTTCTTTTCTTTTCTTTTCTTTTTTTCGTTTTCCCTTTCTCTTTGGTTCCCCGCCTTTTCTTGGGGATTTGGGGTTACTTAGTCCTAATTGGGGATAGTCGAAATACAGTCTGGTCGTTGATACCCGAAGGGGCAGCTGTTGAGCACCGAGGTTTTTCGCCTGGAACATAACCGGTCATAGGCGGCAAGCCGGGCCTGGTGGCTAGTGTTAGTATAGTTTAGCGGGAGCGGCTGCCAGGGCTGTCCACGAAGCATCTCAGCAAGCCACCCACGATGATCAATGACTTCTCCAAATAATTAGTTTGAGCCAGTGTGCGGGGGATGGCCGCTTGGGTTCTTGTTGAGGGGATGCACCTTCCCTTTTCCAATTGCGTATAATGTACCGAGGCAAGCGCTAATCTCTAACTAATTTGATGGTCTTAGCCTCTTTCTTTCCTGAAACGTTTAGCGCTCGCAATTACTTTCAATTCGACCAAGCATTCAGAAAGAGCGAGCATAACGGGTGAGCTTGGGCGGGAAAGCATCAATTGATCAATCATCAATGGTGCAGTGCAGTGCAGTGCACTGCCCCTGTCAGCTCTGCCTCAGATTTCCCTCTCGTTCAATTCGCTCAATTCCTACCTACACAGTCAGAGTCTCCCAATTCACCATCATCGTCTCCTCTTGAGTCGAGGAGCTGTGCGTGCTCACTGCTCTTCCAGGAGCGCAATGAACAGCGAGCAATTGTGGACAGGTTTCAAGATGGCGACAATTTCCTCTTTTGATGCCAATTCCTTGGCTGATAGACTAGCAGCAGGCAACCGTCACGGAGCCGCCGACCGAGCCCTGAAATGCGACGTGGTCAACAAGGTCTCTCTCGGCAAAGATGGGCTGCATTACCGGGGCTATGTGTACTGAGGTACCTCAGTATTCTTGCCCACCAGTTCTCAGCACCGAACAACAGCCCGCTGGACGATCATAAAAGAACCGAAATACCCACTTCCCCTCTGGGTTCTGGACCCCCATCAAATGACAGCTTTCGTCGTCGGACATAGCGCTCCAATCGCATTGGGAAATGGCTTGTGCCCACCATATGCCATTCAATCATGATACCCTCGAGGGGAAGGCGCAGTGCCGCTCTGAGCGGACTCACCGATCTTTGCTTCATTTCAGCCTGGCTTACGAGCCCTCCAGGCTTCAATGTTTGCTCATGCATCCATCACTTTGCTGACGGCAGCGGATGCTCCCCTTGCGGACATCCAGGTCGGCGCCACCCATGGCAGGGAGGTAAACGGCTCGGACCTTGATCCAATCATGATGCCCTGACTTCACCCCGGGTGCGGTTGTGATCCGCAGCAGCCAGCCCTGCAGCGCCACACCGGTACCGGTTGGGAGGTTGACGGCCGTCACTCTCCATCCTAATGGTCGACGTCGCTGACATGCATGTCACTCGCTGACGGCGATTTCAATATTAAGGATGTGTGTGACGAAAACTTGCTGGGTTTTCGTTCACGACCAAAAGATAAGTCCACATGCGGAAATCCTTTCCATCCAGGGGATGTAAGAACTGGCAGCTCTGCAGGCTAAGCCGACGTTATGGGTTAGTGTCCTGTATGAAGTAAGTCACATTCAGCCCATCGTGCTATTTGGGGATTTATTACTGGCTCTGTGATCCCTGCCTGGTTATCGACACTTCGTACTCGTCAGTTTTGTTTGTGGGCGCGTTACTTCTTTCCTCCCCAAAAATGAAGCTGAGGCTTTGAACCTGAGCCAACACTGAAGGTGTAAGAAGCCCGAAACCCACTTCCACCACCCCAAGTTAGAATTCAATATTATAAGAACAGCAAGGCTCCCATTTCTATTGAATGCTCCCTTTGTCATTTGTTTCTTTTCTCGAGCGTGACTATATTTCTTCCATTAATTTACCTGGATCCTCCTTCTTTGTTCCAATCTCGTGCAAGATTTCGAATAATATCAAGTGTCTACCCTCAAAGATGGCCGAATCTCAAAATAACACACAGTCGGGGTCATCCTCCAGCTCTTCCTCCGCGAAGAAGCACCCGTACAAGAAACGCCTCATCATGTGTTGCGATGGCACCTGGATGAATTCCGACAAGGGCTCCGAGGAGCGTTTCGGCCACACGACTCTCCAGGTCCCCTCCAACGTGACGCGCATCTCGCGGTCATTTAAGAGACTTTGCGATGATGGCTGCATGCAGATTATCAACTACGAGTCTGGTGTCGGTACGGGAAGTAACACGATTGATAGCATCACTGGAGGTGCTTTCGGGACGGGCTTGTCCGAGGTGAGCAAACTACCCCTACGACCCAGTGGAGAAGGAGAGTCGGCAAAAGCAAAATTGCTGATAAGAAGCTGGGGGCTATCAGAGGGTGCGAGAGGCGTATCAGTTCATCTGTGCCAATTACTGTGACGGCGACGAGATCATCCTCATTGGCTTCTCCCGTGGGGCGTATACGGTGCGCTCCGTAGCGGGCATGATTGGCGACATTGGTCTGCTCACAAGGGATGGTATGGAGTTGTTTTATCCTATTTTCAAGGATATGGAGAACTGGATGGACAAGGACTATGACGATCCTTTTCCTACCTTGCCCTTTTCCGAGAAGCCCAAGGGTGCGAATGCTTCCAAGGAGTACAAGGCGAGACTTGAGCGGGTATGGACAACAAGAACAACCATTTTCACTCCCTAGTCTCCAAACGCATGCGGGCATCAGACTGACAATCCGTTGTATAGTTGGGCCTCACACGAGTCCGACAAGATGGCGGAACCGGAGACTTGATCAAGGTCAAGGCCGTCGGTGTGTGGGACACCGTTGGTAGTCTTGGCATCCCTGAGGTCTCCTGGCTCAGCAAGATGGGTGTGACGATAAACAACTCAGAATAAGTCTTCACCATTTCGTCCTTTGCCTTGGCCTCTTACCTTTTTTTTTTTTTTTTTTTTTTTTCTTCTTTCTTTCTTTCTTTCCTCTCAAAAAGGCTAACTTCTATGCACGTTCCAATTCTACGACACAAACCTATCAGCCCAGATCGAGCACGCTTTCCAGGCCCTCGCTCTCGATGAGACACGCCCGCCTTTCAGCCCTGCCGTGTGGGAACGTCTGCCGAACAACAAACTCACTACTGATCTCCGTCAGGTGTGGTTTCCAGGAAACCACGGAAACGTGGGCGGCGGTTGGCCTGATCAAGGTATTGCTAACATTAGTCTCGCATGTATGTGCTCTCACCCGCTCTCCCCCTTTCCACCCTATTCTCCTGCCGTAGTCTAACCCTTCTCCCAGGGATGATGGACCAACTCGCCTCCGTCGGCGTCGAATTCGACGAAAAGTCCCTCGAAAAAATCTTCACCCGCCAGGTCCAACACTACGACTCCCTCGCCAAACCCTCCCCCTCCTCCACCCCATCCTCCTCCTTCTCCAAGAAGAAGGAACAAATCCTCTGGGCCGTCGAGCAGATCCACAGCCCGAACCACCCCCGTCGCCCCTGGGGTCTAGGTGAGATCAAGCGTGCCTCAAACCCCTTGTACGCCCTCGCGGGCAAGAAGGCCCGCACGCCCGGTCTGTACCACGAGGTAGATGCCAAGACGAACCAACCCAAGAAGGAGTTCCTCCTCGACACGAACGAGAGGATTCATCCGTCCGTGAGGGTGAGGCTGGCGTGTAAGGGGTTGGGGTTGGATGACCAGGGAGTTTGGGACGCGGAGTCGTTGAAGAAGTGGAAGCTTGTGAGGGTTAGGGCGGGCGCTGCTAACAACGGAGGCACCAATGGGAATGAAGATGGCGCCGTGTCTGAGACGACGGAGTGGTGGGGTCCGACTAAGGTGGAGCAGGCGGACATTAAGGATGCCGGGCTGTGGGCTTGGGATTATGCTGGCCCCGCGGGGGAGGCGCCACCTGTGAGGAGGTTGATGGAGGAGAGGTTGGGGCCGTATGAAAGGTATTTCTTGAAGCTTTCGGGGGGTACGCCGAATTCGTATCAGTGGGCGGGGGAGTCGTTTAGTGAGAAGAAGTAAGAGGATCGCTGGCTTCAATAGGGGGTTTGAGTTTCCAAGGGAAGATTGTAATACCTATTTCTTCTGGGATTTTGTATGAGATGATGGGAGTTTTGGGTAAACAAGAGAAGGGCCATGGAAATTCCTTTGTTTGATAAAATAAGATAATTGAAGAAAGAATACCTATTCCACCACCTCTCACTGATCCCGAACCAAACAAACTTTTATCCCTACTCTGCTTTCGAACTTATCCATCCCCCGGTCCTCCCACATTTCCGCTCTCGAAACCCCTTACAGCATCAAGACCGCCATTCCAATCACAGCAGCAATGACAACCACAACCACACCAGATTGCACCACTCCGGTCCCATTCTCATCCCCAGCTGGTATACCAGTACCAGTTCCACCAGTCTCCGTAGCATTACCTCCTCCCCCGTGCCCACTATGGGATAGAGAAGAGACGCTTCCCAATGGAGTAATCGACGACGAGGCCCCTTCAGAGGATGCCCCAGCGTCGTCCGGATGACCCGGGGAAGCGGTAACACTGACCTTGGTAAGAAGCGTACTGGACGTTGTCGAATGGGTCTTTATGATTTCTACGGTGGATGTTGGCAAGGCGGAGAGGGTATCCTGGGCCTGCCCTGGGAGCGTTTCGCCGTGGCTTATAAGCGTGGGGGAGAATGGGGAGGCTTGTAGTGTTGTTGTTGATTGATCGTGGGTGAGGGTATCTTTGGGTTCCGCTGGGGGAAAGCTGACTACGATGACGGTGGTCAAGGTTATAGGATTGGGAGGGTTTAAGCTGAAATATGACATTAACCTTAGTGGAGATTATGGAAAAGGGGGAGAGGGGGTATCACGGCTCACAATGACGCTGGCAGCGGTGAGGATGTAGAACTATGGATGCTCAGCGAGGCGGTGCCAGCTTGTGCTAGTGCCGAGTTGATTGTTGAGCCAAGAGTGGTCGATAGGGAGACTTCGCTGGGACTCTCTGTTGCGATCGACGCAGTCGCAGCAGATTCGCTGATTCGTGAATGTTAGAACGGAGGGAGCATAAGTCGGGACAGAGCCTTGATATGGAGAGAGAGATCAACTCACCTTGACGAAGAATTAAGCCCTTGCCCTCCATCACACGAACTTGCTACACTGCCAGAAAAGTTAATATTTAGGTCGTAGACAATACAGACACCTGTATACTTACATGCTGGTAGTTAACAGCCTAGTCGCCTCAGCAGACACATGGAAGTTCGCGACGGAACCGCTAGACGTGCTATCCGTAGAGAAAACGGCCGCTCTGGTGGAAATAGTTGAAGCCGCCAAAGTACTGGAGTTAGTGAAGCTCAGGCTCGCCGGACTATCAAGAGAAGAAGTGCTCGAATTGAACACGCCAGAGACTGATACCTTTTGAGCAGTTGGGGACACGGAAATGATATTGACTGTAGTTGGAGCTGGGTTGATTGCTGGAGCAGGGGGGAGACTCGTGACGATTATGATGGTTTGGCTAGGATTAAGACTTGCAGTTTCATTGAGCCCAGAAGTAGAACCAGCAATGGTGCTGGAAGAAAGAGTATCGAAAGGTGCACTCTGGGCTTCAGTCGTCGCATTCGAGGCAGCTGTGGACGACGCCTCTGTCGCCGAGGTGCTAGAATTGGGCCAAAGCAGAGTCACCGTTTCTAATACCGTTGTCAAAACGACGGAAGTTCCTTGGGCTGTGATCGACGCTGCTGGCGGAACGCCGTCGAAGAAAGACCCACGGGAAGCGGTGGGAGACGCTATGATAATAGTCGGATTTTCCTGCTTCTCGAGCTGGCGACGATCTCGATTCATCCCATCCAACGCCACCATCTTAAGGCGCGCGGGACGCTCATGCATAGCCTCGCCGCCGCCGAGATCATAAGTCCGCTCCGGATCGTAGTCGGGAGTAATAACATAAGGAAACATCCTCTGGAACGAATTCCCCTTCCCATCCTGTCCCCGAACGACAACAAAAAACTCCCTATCAGGAATCTGCGTGATGGCGCCAAAAGTGTGAAGATCCGCATAACCGGGGTACTCGGTGGCGTTGCGGCCCGGAAGCATCTCGACCTCCGTCTCCTCATCCGTCTCGAGATCAACGAGATACCAGCGGGGCGACTGGAAGTCTCCGTACAGCTCGCCGATGAGCACGACGTTGGTATCGGCGAGGGGGGCGCCCTCGACGGGGAAGAAGCCCTGGTGGCCGGGCCGTCCGGCGTTTTGGGCGAAGTAGAAGTCGGCGAGTTGGATTGAGCTCCGGGCTTGGACGGTTATGTGGAAGATGCTTGTGCTTGAGATTTTGGTTGACCAGAGCCCTGGTGGGGGATTGTTGATGGTGAAGATTAGCCGGTCTGTCTTGTCGTCTTGCTTGAGGATAACGGGATCAGGGAGAGTTGGTGAGGAAGGGTAACCGGAGAGGTAGAATGGGGAACAGTCGTCACAGTCGATAGAGAGTACGATTTGATCTGTAAACTCGTCTATACCAATCTCGAGATTAAAAATCTCATCCGAATCAATGGAAGTCTTTTCAAAGATGTTTGTCAACTGGTGCCCCGGTGCCCAGGAGACACCCTGGGCGCGGAGGGATTTCTGTGTGCCCAGATCCGTGGTCAACAACCCGTTTGACAGATCCGCAATGGATTTATAGAAAGGATCAATAGTACTAGTAGACGAGCACGCGCTCTGAAGCTGAACAACGTTGACAGAAACCGGATGCCTGGAGAGGAAGCTGGCAATCTGCCCGAATGCAACATCGTTCTCGCGAAGAGGCTGGGACACGATGAGAGTAACCTCGCCGCCGTACTGCAGCTCCTGAATCCGCGCCAGGAGTGTTTCTGGACCGACGTTGGAGCAGGGCACGCTTGGAGTGGGCAGCAAAAGGTCGTCGATGAAATCCAGGTCTGATGGAGTCCGGATGGGGATCCAGCGCGGGAGAGTAGACTCGGGCCCGAAAAAGCCGGTGGACAGCAGCCTGACGCCTGTGAAACTGATATCTGACTTGGTGTCATTGCGTATAAGAGATTCAAGTGAAGAGCGTAAGAGTTGGCGAGCCTGAGGCCATTCCTCCGAGCGGCGGAGTGCAGGATCGAGGACTATCAATGAGTCTAGGCCGATCCCAAAGAGTCTCTGGACCTGTCTGGCGGAGGCTGAATTTGGGAGAGTTTGTAAGAGCCGGATTGATGCTGCTACGGCGTGGACAGCTGCCCAAATATGTCGCTTCTGGTCCGTCTGCATGCTATCATCGGTCTCCATGTTCATCTCGAGAGCATCTTTGGTATCTATCCCCGGAGCCCCTAGGAGTTCTCCGAGAACGTCTTGGGGATCTATACCCAGAGCGCTTAGAAGCTCTTCCGGAGAATGTATTAGCCCAAATTCCATTACCATTGAATTTAAGGGAATCATACCGTCTAGCCAGTCGCTGCTATTAATCGAGATATCCCCTGCATTCTTCATATTGTCGTCCCACATCAGGATATCCTCAGACATGTGGCCACCAAAAGAGGCTCGACTCCTTTCATGCATTTCGAGAACTGATGAACAGTTTTCCGCTCTATATTCTCTCCAGTCAGTAAAGTCAAACATGCAACATTTCAAGGAAGGAAGCGAAGATACTCACCCATATCCAATCACATCCTGAACAACATGTAACACCTCACCCAACGTCTCCCTCGCCCTAAATATATCATCCGAAACCAAAGCCTCCACAACCTCCTCAACCTCCTCCTTCAACCCCTTCAGAACCTCCCTACCCTCGGCACCATTCCCACCGTCGTAATGCCACCCGTCCTCGTCCCGATCCCTATCCGCAAGCGCGCAGGCCCTAGAAATCTGCGTGCGAGCCTCAAGCATACCCTTCGACAGGCCTGCACCGTAGGCTTCGACGGATGCCTGCACGGCTTGGGGGAAGAGAAGCCGGGCGGCGAGGTTGAAGGCATTTTCGGTGATTTGATCGTGGGATATGCCGGGGTGGGAGGCGAGGTTTGCGCGGAATTTGGTGGGGTAGAAGGCTGTGACTGGGTAGCTTAGGGTGAGGAGGAAGAGGAAGTGGAGGGGAAACATTGTAGATACAGGTGCGAAGGGGAAACGAATACAAGAATGGAACGAGGAAGAACCGGGATGTTGGAGTGAGCAACCCCTATTCTTGATCGAAGGGATGGACAATATATCGCCAAAAGAGAGACAACGAATAGAAATCTCGTGTTATTTGTCTTCGAGTAAGAGTACCATAGAGAAAAGAGACCCTGGGATTGTTATATAACCTCACCTCATCTCTTCTCCCTCTTTCTCCTCGTCCCCCCCATCCTCCTCCATTCTACTTCGCGAGCACAGCTGGATTGGAGACGTGACATACTGACGGGTGTAACTCCTCCTGAATCCTTTCCTGCCTCCTTCGCCTCAATCTCGCCGTCACCTCATCGATACTCATTAGCATCGACCGATATGTGTGCATATGCCAGTCGCCGACCAAAGGAAACAGGACGTAACAGATTCGGGACCGCAACCTTCTCGCTAAATACTCGTCTTCCCGAACCTCCACCTAGGCCCAGGCAGCGAATCGTACGAGCCCCTCTTCCTAAGTCGAGCAGCAGTTAAGCCCTGGACAGCATTTTCGGGACTAGTTTGGTTGTGCTTCAACAGGCCCCGCCATACCCTCTCACACGAAATCTAGCAGACCACAATTGTTTGATTTGACAGCTCTGCCCGTCGGCAAGATGCAGGCTTCGATCATCGGATGGATGTGACAGTACACGACGTTCCTGCAGGACGAACATATCGCTCTGGCAGTACGGTCTCAAGACGGTAGGCCCGGGGTAGTACACGTTCAACCATCAGGGAAGAGGTATACGTTACTTCCGGCTACACGCTGTAGTGTCCTCCTTGAAACGGATGGAGGGTGACACATTCGGCAAGAGGAGCTGAGTTTTCAGTGTCAGTTCTGGGTGCGCAATGTGGTACTGCGTTCTCCTTCGTCCAACATGGTCAGACTGGCAAGAGCAATGCCCAAACTAAGAGTTGGGTGCGATACCATCATGGCGAGTACCCGTTGCTGCCCCCGACTTCTGTAATGCAACCGAGCTGTGAAGAGATCAAAAAAGGGAACGCAACACAAGTGCTCAGCAATCGTCCCCTTCACAATACGTGCCAAGACGCGTTCCCGCGCCGATCAGATTCCCTCACCGGTGAACGTAGAAAATGATGCGATTAGAATGACATTGATTAAGGCACACATCGCTCTCCAACACAAGTTCCACCGCCTATACCTGTGCAACAAAAACTGACAAACACGATCCGAAGGGGAAAAAAAAAGACGAAAAAAACACAATTGATTCCCTTCCTATCACATGCCTAACCGGTATTCCCACCCCTTTAAAAACGCCTGTCCTATTACCAGATACAATGAATAGAGTCGTCGATTCGATCCTACCCGACCCTCCAAAAGGGAGGGGGTTGGGACGGTCGAGACCCGTTGAGAGCAGAATCCGTAACTCCAGATCCGCGGAGAAAAACTGACCAAAGACAAACGTGGAATACAATCGTCGTAGAAGAAAAAAGGACGAGAAGAAGAACGGAAGAAGAACGGAAGAAGAACGGAAGAAGAACGGAAGAAGAACGGAAGAAGAGGGTATTGGCTATAGCATCAGAAGAAAAGAAGGGGCTGGAAAAAAGGCAACCCGAAACCATTGGTCAAACCGAAGTTATCCCGTACAGGACAGAAGGGTGGGTAGGATACCCAGGTCCTTGCTCGCATAAGGCGCGGAGACTACCACCGAAGGTAAAATCATTCCTACTGAAACTATCCGTCGTTTGCGTTCGGGGTAGTCTCGGCGATGGCGACTGGGACGTGGGTTTGGTCGACGTGCTCGACATGATCCATCTGATCGGGCTGGTCAACCTTGGTTGTGGGATCCTCGATGCCGTGGTCCTCGAAGTATCGCTTGTAAATGTCAAGGCGCTCATAAAGGTTGGCACACTCGGCCTTCAGCTTCTCGTTGGAGACACTGAGCTCTCCGATAGCTTGCTCTGTGAGGAGCTTTTCGAGGGTCCACTTCTCAATGTTGGAAGTCTCGTTGGCCTTGAGTGTTTGGATGAACTGCACAGCCTTCTGAAGGATCGCACCCTTGTTCTTCTCACAACCTGGAACAATCTTTGCCAGCTCATTAATACCCTCATTGATAGTTTCGCGGCGGCGTCGTTCAACTTAAAGAATTGATTAATTAGTAAATTCACATGCTCTACTGGTGAAAGGGGTATGGTATTTCTTGTCCACAAACCTTCTTTATGGTTGTCCTTTCGAAGTTTGTGCCACTCCTCAGTGCCTACTGCAGGCTTGCGGTACTGATAGTCGGCCCTCTGGGCCTGCTGCGGCTGACCCGGCTGGCCAGGAGGGGGAATCTGGGGATGATGGACATGTTGGACAGGTTGAGCCGGCTGGGGGGGCTGAGGGCTCTGGTGGGGAAGAACCTGAGCTTGCTGCTGCTGAGGTTGAGTTCCGTTGGGGGCAAGGATGGGAGCCGTCGGAGGAAGAGAAACAGCGGTAGGAGCACCGGCATCATGCTGGCCAACGTGGCCGACATCGGCAAAGACACCAGCATCCTGAGGGTTAGTTCCATCGGCAGCAGCCTGAACGAACTGCTGCTCGGTAGTCGAAGGGACGTGCATGGTGGGATACATGGAGCCGAGAGCAGCAGCAGCGGTGCTCGAGGCGCTCGTGGCGTCTGTGACAACGGGTTGATGAGCAGCAGCCTCTGAATGGTTGGCAGCCTCGTTGGCCTGCTGGAGAGCGCTCAAATCTACACCGACACTGACACCGACAGCAGCGGCCTCATTAGCAGCGGCCTCCAGGAAGCCGAGGCTGGCAGAATCCGAAGAAGGGACCATATTGGCGGCCGGGGCAGCACCACGCTTAACTCGGCGGTCCTCGGGGCTTTGGTCACCGCTTCGCTTCCGCTTCTGGCCAGGGGAAGTGAGCTCCGCCTTCAGATCAGGGGTCTCCGCGATAATGTCGGTCATGACTTTGCGTGAAAGAATCTTATCGTTGTCGTGATCAGTGCTATGCCCAGCGACAGGCGTAGGCCCTAAGATGGAAGCCCTTACGTGTCACGATACGCTTAAATAGGAAAGCGAACTAGACTAAACCGTTAGTACGCATCATTCCAGAAGTCAAATCAGATCGATCCTAAGTCTATGTGGTTGGTTCAGAAAATTAAGCCAAAGATGAAGTGCAGAGCCCTCTGAGCAATCAATCCCAATTCTGACTGCATCCTGCGTTTCCGCTTGCCACAATCAGCCATTCATGGCTGATGTGAATACCACAGAGCGTGTCGCGTCACTTGGCTTGCCATCATCGCAACAATCACTCCCAGCCCGACGTCATAGTGCCTGCGAAAGATGAGCGGCGACGCGTGGACTCAGCATATCGCAAGGACGCAGTCCAGAGAATTGATCCATCCCAAACACCGTTCAGCCACATTTTCCCGCACTCGTCAATGTCGGACGCGACATCGCGATGAAACAATGGCCTATGGATGAGAGGCGATGGATGATGGATGATTGACGATGGACTGGCTCGCCAGACTCGACCATTGAAAATCCCCCGTCATTTGGATGCCCCAGGAAAAGTGGAGGCAAGGGAGAGAAGACCTAATGCGTAGGGCGAGAAATGAGATTCAAACACATACCTAGACGATCATGTGCCTTGCCGCCTTTGCTCCTTTGGAACGACGTGAAGGAACAGCGGTCGGGGCCGGATCACGGGTTTTGGCTCCTTTCACGTGGATGCGTGACAGATCTCGTGATATACCTTGGCTGTCGAGGTATCGCCAAACACGACGTCGCGACTGTGGGTGGAATGAAGTCGGGAAATCAAATGAGGTGAAAATGAAGCGAATAGGATTTGTGTCCAGAAGAAGTTTCCTTGATCGCGAGAATCAGAAAAAAAAAAAATTAGAATGGGGAGGTAAATCCAATATCAGTTCTCTCTGCAAGAGCCGCTGGTAATACGCCTGCTGAGAGGAGTGATGGTAGCTGTTCTTGATAGGTTGTGGTCACGAGGAAGAGGGAGAGGGTGAACACGTGCAAGGTGGGTGAGGCTGGGGGATAAATAGGAATCCCTGGGCAAGTCGCGATTCTGGTGGCCTGAGGCAGGAATTTCCATGTGACCAATCAGATTCTTCAACGCCTGCACTGGGGCTGACAACCAGTCTGAGGAGTTTACAATTGTGAAGGTACCAGGAGAGGTACTTCAGCTGCTCCAGCCCAAGAACAAGGAGTGAATGATTCACTTCCAGAGTAAAGAGCGAAATAAACACTGGCTTTTGTGTTTTGTTTTTTTGAGAACTTGGTGGAGCATGGCGTTTATTATTCCATATTCTAAACGATGCGTAATTCTGTCAACACTTGTCCCGTGACTTTGTATACTCTATGTTCTTGTCCAGACATCGAACCAGATCAGATGCAAGCAACTGCACTCTGCAGGCAGCGATAATGTACCTTGGTGACCCATGAAGGAGGGGTGTACAAGCTTATCGTGCAGATAAATCCGATGTTCCCCTCCCAAGTCAATCGAACTGACTCAAGGAGACCCCTTTTTGATTGATCAAGCCAATGAACACTTTGATGCCTCGATGTAAACTATTAATGTCAGCATCGAGAGCAAACCAGCAAACCTGCAAGGCAAGACACAAGCACAACCACAGCATCAAGCCAACTCCCCACCCAAGTCGAAGCACTGACCCACTAGCATAAGCCGCGCCGGGCGCAACCAAAACACCTAACGGGACTGACCGTGACCCTCCTTTTGCTTTGCCCCTCTTCCTTGAGGAATCTCGAGAGAGCCTTTACCTCCCCCCGAAGTTGTTAGGCCACCATCTCCGCAATCACCTGATCATTCCTTGCTGGCGCGAAGTGGATGGCACCATCACTTGACTACACCTAGGTGAAACAGAAAGAAAAGAATGGGAAATTTCGACGGGCTTTTGTGTTGACGGGAAGAAGAGGGTGCAGAATGCAAGGGTACCTCGAGTACCTCACGCAACGAGTCGGGTGCTTCCCCGCTCCAACTCGACCCTCCAGAAGCTCTCGGCAGTCCAGCTTAAAGGTGGTGCATTATTGAGACTTCAGAGGCTCTACTGAGCACACATACTTGTACACAGAACACTCCTGGGGCGGACCGACAACCAAGTCCTCATCAATGCAACCCCCAACGACAATGTGCAAGTAGGTGTTTCCCCCTCAAGGAGTGAATGGTTACTTCGTAGCTTACTGTTATTGCATGGAGCACCTCGCATCTCTTTGTGCGCCATGCTCTCCTAATGTTCTTCAAGCGAGCCTTTCGAGGTCAAGTGGGGCCGCAAGCCGGAGATCTGCATGTTCACTTTCAGTTTATTAGTGAAGGGCAGCCTTGCTGCGCCGTTGCGGATTGGGAAGGGTGTCGGTGTACACTGCACTAGCCCGGTCACTGATTGCTCGGTGATGATTTCCAAATTACTCCATTTCAGGACTTGCAGCACGTAGTGTAATTATGGCGTCCAGCCAGGGACGCCTTTGCTATCTGTTGCATCACAAGAGACCCACCGAGACGCGCCATCACATCTCGGCTTGCCAACACTGTTGCTCTTCGAAACCCTGTCGCTGATGCGACTTCCTTGTGGATATGAGTTGCTATCCAGTGTCAGACCGAGCCGAGTCCGCGTCCGCAGGAGGTCCTGCCTTTAACCCCACCTCTTCCGTTCCGATTGAGTAGCTCGAGAGTACACTAGGCAATGTGACAGCGGTACTCCCCAGCTCAGCAAAGTAAAAGCGACCGTTGGCTAGCTATACTCGAGCAAACTCTGAGTGGGGCGCAGAGGAGAGCTTCGTTCGCGTTCCGTTGTCAAATTGGCGAAGAGCTCTTCGCTCGGACATAAACTAGCAAACAAAACAACCTTGTCGGCCGCGAATCAGTCTCGCCTTCTCTCTCCGTGCAAACCGGACAACCCGGAAGATGAGGTGATTGGGCTTGAGAGCTACTGGATCCTGCCTGCGAAACTGCTTTAGGAAGGCGGTGAGTTGTATCCAATGATGCTGGTCGGCGGGGTAATTCTGCCGGCCTTTGACCTTGTAAGTTGTACCTGGACCTTCTGCGTCACTCTTGCTTTACGGTACAAAGTAACATAGCTTTACTGTGCTCTCCCAGCCTGATCCATCACCGCCCCAGCCGTCCCCTACCCTACCGCCCCCGTGAAGAGTTACAAACCGAGCTCCGAGATTGAGCAGCCCGGCACCGGAATACTACGCATTCTGGCAAACCTACCCTCGACCTTGCTACCAGTGTAGACCCCGATTCGGATTCCCGGTTCCTGCTTAGCGGCAGGCCCAAACGCAGCGAAGATGGCGGACCACGAGCACATGGCCATCAAGCACAGCGACCACATCCTCCTCGACCAGCCCCTCCTCCGCCTCCCGTACGAACTCCTCCGAAACAACTTTCGCTCAGCCCACTTCGCCGTCGAAAAGGAGAGCACGGGCATCAAGACGTCGCTAAAGGATGCCACGACGGGGTGTTTCAACGGCAAGTCGAGCCAGGACGACCTGGTCCGGAACCTGGACGATATGATCGCCCAGGCCAAGGCCTTGAAGCGGAAGCTGGCCACCTGCGCCGATGAGGAGGACAGGTTGCTGAACCAGGAGCGCGCGAGGATCACGCATGTTGAGGACCTTTATTCGATAAATTCGTTCGATGATGTCAAGTATGAGAGTTGGAGCCGGACGAGGCTGGATAGGCTGATGGTGGATTTCATGCTGAGGAATGGGTGTGGGAATAGTGCTGCTGCTTTGGCGGAGGAGAGGGGAATACAGGAGCTTGCGGATGTTGAGACGTTGGTTTCTATGAATAGGATACGGGAGAGCTTGAAGAAGGGGAGTGTGCAGGAGGCTCTGGTCTGGTGCTCGCAGAACAAAAAGGAGCTGCGGAAGATGGATGTGGGTGTTTTCCCTCTCCCGTGTTTATCTTGCAGTATTCGTACTCTGAGACTGGGAACCTCCTCGGGTACGGTGTAAGGCTAACGAAAACCACAGGGCCGCCTAGAGTTCGATCTACGCTTCCAGCAGTTCGTCGAGATGATCCGATCAGGAAGCGATCCGCGGGCCTGCCTCGCACATATCAAGAAATACCTAATTCCCCACAACGCCCTCTTCCCCAACGAAGTCAGGGCCGCCTGCGGCATGCTCGCCTTCCCCTACGACCCAAACAGCAACAGCACCCACGGCTACGACGCCTACTTTCAACCCTCCCGATGGGACATGCTCGCCAACCTATTTACGGAAACCCACAACACCCTCCTCAGCCTACCCTCCGTCCCCTTGCTCAACGTGGCACTATCATCGGGCCTCTCGGCCCTCAAGACCCCGGCGTGCCATGCGGCTGCGCGGGAAGTGGCTCCCGGCTCGAAAGAGATCGGTCATGGTGCGACCGTCTCACCATCTGGGCAGCAGACCGTTTGCCCCATTTGCTCCCCTGAACTTAAGGATTTAGCTATGAATGTACCGTATGCACACCATACGAAGAGTATTGTCGAGCATGACTTGGTGGTCTTGCCGAATGGCAGGGTCTACGGGAGGGAGAAGTTGGAGCAGCATGCGAAGAAGTTCGGCATGCCTGCTGACCAGGTGAAGGACTTGCAAACGGGAGAGGTTTACGAGGTTGATAAGCTGAAGAAGGTGTACATTACCTAAGTGGCTGCTGGGGAACTGGCTGTTACATGGTGGATTGATTGATTGTATACTTTTGGGTCAGACTGGGTCGGACCGGCGCTTAGATGAGCATCCTTTCAAGCACCCTCCTGTACATGGCGTTTGGAAGTAATGAGTTAGCATGAATCAATATTTTGCTCCGTACTCTTACCTCCATCTCATAATCAGTGAAGCACAAGCCGCAAGGAACGAAGCGTATGGTTCGAGTTCCAAACATCACCCGGAATACCGTCCACGTGAAGGACAAAGGAAGAAGATATCTTTTCGGTCTCTATACTTTCAGCAGTCCAGAATTCATTATGTACAAGTATCTCTCCCCGCCGTATCACACACACGTCCTCTCCCTCACATTTCTCTAGCTTTAATGCTTCTCCGCGCCATGGCCTTCGCTGTGTCCGTGGTGGTGCTCGTCGTTGAGGAAAAAGTGCTCGTACAGGCAGTAGATCGTAAACGCAACAGTCGCGGTTCCGAGGCCGGGGAGGGTGCCCTTGAATCGGTTCCACCTCGTGAAAGGACCTTGGTATCGCCACGCCTCGCTAAAAACAATCACGCACTCATGTTAGCCCGCCGAAGAGTTCCCGGATCCATCCAAACTCGCGCAAGGCTCGTCCAGGTCACGGCAGATTGAAGCACCGTGGCAAGGCATAGGTAATGGGGTTGAGGGGAACCACTAACGTTCTCTCCCAGGGGTCGTATTTGGGCGTGCCAGCAGCGGCTCGAAGTTTGCTTATGTCGAAGCCGGTAATGTTGGGCTTTGCGCCCTTTGCCGAGCGTAGTATTCTAGCGGCGGGGGATTGGTTAGCGATGGAGAGGCTCGGGAAAGGGTGAATTGGGCGGCAGCGAGAAGAGAACGAATCAATTGATCCAGTCGCTTACCTTGTGGCGAGCATGGTTGATTCCTGGAGAGTGACTAGGCAGGTGGTCCTCGGCACGCAGTGAAGTGCTATGGTGAGGCAGAGCGAAGACGACGATAATTTGAGGTCGAGCCTGTACAGTCAGCAAGTCATGTCAGGAAGTTGCATTGTCGAGGCTATGATTGGCACACCTTCCTTGTCTCCGTTAAGTTCGGTGTCTCACGTGACTACTCACTTGCGATCAACCACCCATGCATTGAGTATCAAGGATCGAATTGAGGTTACATACTTCCTTCCTGTTATCAAATACTTATCTCTCGCTCTCAAATATGTTGGTATTCTTCCATGGAAAATCTTCAATATCCTTGACATGCAGTGTTTGGACCTCGAGTAATACACTTTTATCAACTTTCATCAGATCCAATCTCCGATTACCTAAGCCCCCCAAGATCTATCCGTGCGAGTCCCGTCTTTCGGCCCTAGCCGCGCACTGTACGTACCGCTGTCTTCGTCCTGGGTACATGGCACACCCTTGGCAAGGCTCTGGCCCAACCGGAAAAGCCAAGCCAAAACCACAACCATCACCATCACCACCAGTCCCCAATCACCCACATTGTTATGCTGTGTGGTATCGCGTGCATCTCAACACAATCTTCAAACAAATTGACTACAAACTCCTAACTGACTGCCAGCGATCATCTTATCGAGACAGAGAGCGTGAAGCATCAACCAGCGCAATTACCCTCTTACCAACCCTATTGTTTCGACCGCCGATCTCGCCGCCGGCCCCCCTCCTCCCCCCGAATCAAGGAACCAGAGTGGTGGCACAACCCTCGATTGGCCCTTGACCTTTCACTTTCCGATCTGAGGATCGCTCTTCCAGGGCCTCTCCAGGCTTTGACCTCTTACTCGGCCTTTCGTTCCCAATGAAGAACTGGAGGTCCCCTTCGAAAAGAAAATCATACACCAGGAGGAAATAGAGATTGCTTCCTCGTGATCCTTTTAACCGCAGTCCTTCGCGAGAATACGCCCGAGTTCCTCTGTATATCCCAGGCCACGATCCGGGCCCGGCACCTCGTCTTATCCCTCCTACACCCCCTCCGCCTCCGCCTTCTCCCAGTCCGGTTCCGGCTCCGAGTAGACCCTTCCAATCTGCACGAAGGCCGCCTCCTCAACCTCCCAATCACCATCAGTTGGTTCTCCGGCCCCTCAACCCTGGATTTAATACTGTAACACATTAGAGACGTCCCCCACCGACTAGGTTTGAGATCCTGCGACTATTTAGGAATCCCTCCGTGCGATCGATCTGGCCGACCCCGACACCACTAGAAAATCCGCGACTGATCTGGGCGCCAACACCACAAGATAGGCTCGTACTGTCTGTACCTCCGGATCTACTCGCGCAAGCTACTCAATCTCCGATATATCTACCACCAAGGCCTGTTTCTTACGTTCAGAGCCCTATCCGTGTGATGCCGCCGCATCAAATATCAAGGTTCGCTAGCGGGCCGACGCTAGCGTATCATCAGCAACAACAGTTCCAATCGCACGCTGCGCAATCCCATGCCGCGGCCGCTCATCAACCGCCGCTCGCCGGCACCCACTCCTACATAAACACCAATGCGCAACTAAACGCGTTCCAAAACCCAACGAATGGTGGTCTAGCGGGAGTGGGTGGTCTGAACAGCGGCGGGTTCATAGACGGACCTCGTCTCGCTTTTCAGGGGGCCACCGGCTTCCAGCAGCAACAGCAGCATGGACAGGCGCAACACGCCCTCGGCGTCGAGTACCCTCCCAATGTTCGCGCTCAGTCGAATAAGGGCCGGATAAGGGAGGTTTGGAAGCACAACCTTCACGAGGAGATGGCTACGTTACGGAGGCTCGTGGATAGCTATCCGTACATTGCAATGGTAAGTGTAATTGGCAAACGCCTGCGCTTGACGCGCGAGCGTTGTTGTCGTGCAGTTCACTATTCTCACACAAATCTCCAACAGGATACCGAATTTCCTGGTGTTGTCTCGAGGCCAATGGGTAACTTCCGTGGCAAGAGTGATTACCACTACCAATGTCTCCGAACGAACGTCGACATGCTCAAAGTCATCCAGATCGGCATTACCCTCTTTAACGAAGCGGGCGAGACGATCCCTGCAAGGCCAAACTCGACGGAGGATGCCCTAGGAAAGCGCGGCAGCCAGGCAGCGTTCCCTTGCTCTTGGCAATTCAACTTCAAGTTCTCATTAAAGGACGACATGTACAACGAAAAGTCGATCGAGTCACTCCAGAGCGCGGGGATCGACTTCAACGCGCTCGAACGTGACGGGATCGACCCGCACGATTTCGCGGCTCTGCTTCTCCCGTCCGGGCTCGTCCTCGAAGATGACGTCCACTGGATCTCGTTCCACGGAGGGTACGACTTTGGTTATTTGACAAAGCTCCTGATGTGCACGGCGCTGCCGAACGACGAGGTGGATTTCGAGAAGCTTATGAAGACGTACTTTCCATCCACTTTCGACGTTAAGCACCTGATGAAGTACGCCATCAAGCTCTACAACAGCGGCATCCTCGCCACCAACGACCCCGGCATCTCGGAGGTCCTGCAGAAATTCGAGCATAAGAGCGGCCTGGAGAACATTGCCGAGACGCTCAAGATTAAGCGCGTGGGCGCCGCGCACCAGGCCGGCTCCGATTCGCTCCTCACGGGTAAGGTGTTTTTCCAGATCCGCGAGAGGATATTCGGCAACGAGATCGCGCCCGAACACATCGGTAAGGTCTGGGGTTTAGGCGTGCCGGATGTCTTGCCGCATAGTCTCCCCGCCACCAACTCCGACCTAGCCGCAGCAGCAGGCGCCAATGGAAACGGGAACGGGAACAACAACAAGGGAAACAACGGAGGACCTAGCACCCCCAACACCGTCAGCGTCGGCCTCGCCAGCACGCCCGGCACGGCGCAGACTCATCACGGTGTCAATGGAGGATCGATGGGACCCATGACGCCGGGAGGTGGCGGAGGGGTCTTTGGCAACTTTGCCTTTCCCGGCGCCAGCAGATAAGGAGATAAGATGTAGTTTATAGTCTCTCACTCTCTTTCTCCTCTTTTTTCGCTTTCTCTCTTATCTGTCTATGGGCCTCTTGTTTTCTCCGGTACTCCGTTGTTGTTTTACTTTTTGTTTTCCTTGTTCTTCCGTTTTCCGCCAGCTGATGTTAGGTAGCTTAAACCCGTGGACAGCTTTGGTTCTCTTACAAAAACCGAAATGTTCCCTGTTCCCGTTTTTTACCTCCTTCGAACTCGTGTATTTTTTTCTTCCTTCCTCTTCTTCCTTCGACAATAAGCGGCTGTGAAATATATGGATTTGTGTTTACAACGGTAAAAAAAAGGAAACAATACTCACGGGGGTGAACAAAGAGAAGAAGCGGTAGGGGAGTTTTCTCTGTTCGGTGTGTGTGGGAATACGGGTTGGGTGGTGTTTTTTCGAGCTGGGGGGTTTTCTTATGTCCTGGAGCGAAGGTTTTGGGTTCTTTTTTTTCTAGTTTTGGTAGGGTGTTAGATAGCAGGTACAATAAGTTCTTGTTCCTGATCGTTTTCTTCTGGGGTGTCTTATCTCTCTGTCGGTCATCTTTGTGCTTTCTTCTGCTTCGACTTCAAGAGGGGGGGGGAGTCGGTCCTGGGGGCTTGAAATGCATCTTACCACCCCTTCCGGCCGTTTGGTCTATCCAGCCTCCAGTCAAGCTCGTCGCCGAGATGGATAGAAAGAAAGCAGGACCTCTAGAGATGGTCATATCCAATGAAACTCGATTGTCGTTGCAGTCTATCTCCCAAATCTATGGAATCATATCCCAAATCCATTCCCATTCCATTCCCAATCCAAACCATAGTAAGATCATGAAAACCCCAACCCCAAGCATCAAGACTTCCTCCCCAACCGGAGGGCACAACCTACATACCCACCCGATTCACCACATCCAACGCCCCCTCAACAGCACTCTCCAACGCCGCAACAGTCTGCTTCAACCCCTTATTCTCATCCCTCAGCAAACTAACCGTATCCCACGCGACCCTCGCGTCCCCACCCCTACAATTCGCACAGCTGGCCGCCTGGCCCCTCGCCGCTGCGCCATCCTCTCCGTCTCCCGCGATGCCCTTGAGGATCTTTTGGAACGCGCTAAGACGTTGCGGTTGTGGGAGTTGTTGTTGGTGGTGGAGGCCACGAGGTTTGTTGAAGGGGACGACGGGAGTGTTCTTTGGCGGGGTGGTGGAGGGCGTCGTTGGGACATTCTTGCCTTGGATGGGTGAAGAGGAAGGTGAAGAGTCCACAGCAGCAGCAGAAGAAGCAGCTTCGGTGATAGAACCCCCAGGAGGAAGCGTAGGACTCCTCGACCTCGAAAAAACACTACCCCCCTCAAAACTCTCCTCATCCGTCTCAAACCCATCCCCCTTCCCCTCCCCACCAGCCGCCCCCTGCTGCTGCATAATCCACCTCCTCCGCCTCTGATCCTCATCAACTCCCAAATCCTCCGTCAAAACAGACTCCCCTTCACCTCCTCCTTCTCCTCCACCACCAACATCTAAGTCCCTCCGTACGAGAACGACTCCTTTCTCCATCGCCGCTTGCTCGCACTCTATCCGCGCCTTCTTCTCAGCCGTTAATTCCTCCAGACAAGCCATCAAGGCTTCTTCCTGCTCCGCTGCCCGTCGAGCCGCGTCTTCGAGCCGCGCTTGGAGGTGTCGCGCGCGGGCTGTCATGCCTGCTAGTTCTTCGCGTTCGGCGGACCGCTCGGACTGGATGTCGCGGAGGGCGGCGGATTGGGCGCGGTAGGCGGTTTGGAAGCGGGTGAGGAGGTGCGTGGCTGTGTCTTTTAGGGAGTCTTGCTGTTGTTGTTGGTGGGCATCCTCGGGGGTGGAGAGGGCGGTTTCGATGTTCATGTTGCAGAGCTCGTCGTCGGGGGCGTGGGTGTTGGGATGCTGCGTGAGGCGTGAGAGGGCCGACATGGAGGATGTTATGAAGGAAAAGGCTGACGAGGAACTGTTCCGGCGGGATGATGGGTCGTTGAGGTCTGCCGGTGTCGGTGTCGTCGAGCCGATTGTGTGGCTCTTTTTTAGGCGGGTGATGGCGGGGGCTTCGGGCGAGGCGGTGATGGTGCTGGTTGTGGATGCGGAGGAGAGGAGTCGTGAGGAACGAGTGGGCGGGCTCGTGAATTCCGTGGAGGAGGAATTTCCCGCCCACCAGGTTCCGATCTTGGACCCTCCTCGGGAAGGAGAGTCGCCCGTGAGAGCCATGTCTTTGATGCCGAGACCGAATTTCCACCAACTAGATGTCGCCGTGGTGGTGGGTTGGCTGTTGTTATTGGTGTTAGTCGGCGCCGTGCTAGCGGACAATGGTTTAAGTAGAGACGAGTTGATGATGGATGGTGTATCTGTAGGAGACTCCGCAGACGAAGCTATGTTGTCTTGCGCAACAATCTGGGAGAAATCCGTCCGTCTCGAAGGTGCAGGTGAAATAAAAATAGTAGGGACGTCCACGGCGGACACCACGCCCGTCTGGCAATCGTCGTTAGAAACAGACGTATCCAGCACCGAAGTAGCAGTAGTGCTGGTGGTGGCAATAGATGTCCTCGTAGAAGAAGGTGCGCTATCAGTGTCTTCAAAGGATTCGCTCGAACTCGCCGTCAACGGTGGTGAAGCCAACAGCTCTTGGACCTGCTGAGCTTGGTTGCCGTCAAGCTTCTTTGGTTCGTCGCCACTTGGTGAAGATCCACGAGAGTGTTGGTGCATTGTGTCCCTCGTGCGCTCGGCCGCTGCAGAAGCAGAAGCATGCGGACTAGTAGCACTCGTGGCGGTGGTGTGAGTGTGCGTATTGCAGACGGTACCTCGACTGAGACGGGGGCAAGGGCGGGACCCGGAGCTTAGCATGATGTATTAATGTTTCGGCGGACGGGAGAGGAACGAATAAGACGCAAGTCGTGCCTAGGCAAAAAAGGGTTCTTCTCTTTTGTCAATTTCCCCCTCTCTCTTAGTTAGGCCCGGCGGGTTTGAAAGAAGCCCAAGCTCGGTCTGGGAGGAAAGGACGGAAAGCCGGACAGTTCGAGGATATTATTCTCCTTCCTGTTCCTGTTCCTGTTCCTGTCCGTCCCTCTCGTCGGAGTTGGTTTGGTTTGGCGTGTTAATTGTTAGGGACCGCGGATGGGGTCAAGCTCGCCCGTTTGTGAGGGTGTAAGTGTCGCAGATTGAACGCGAATTGATCGGATAATGATCCCTTCGCCTGATCGAAACCAGGGATCAGAGGATGTAACGAAAATCCCCTTCTCGGGCCAAGGGTCAGGAAAAGGGCAGGACCGGACGAAGAAGAAACAGGTGGGAAAATCACCGTTCTTTTTTTTCGGGCTCGAATAGGTTCGCCAGCAGAAAGAATCGAAACGCTGGGTATTATTGTCTTCGTCCTTCCGGTGATGAGCAGCGATCAAATTTCGTGGGCCTTGAAAGGGAGATATCAGAATCAGGTGAACGAACCACTGCCAATCTGGAGTGGTGAAGGTCCCGGAAAAGATGCTTCCAGCGGACCTGGAGCCGGGTGTTTGTCGAAGCGGTCGTCGGTCGGCTGTTTGGCTTTTTCTATATTTATGGATTGTGTTCCTCTTTTTCTTTCCGGCCTTTCTTTTCCATGGACTGTCGAAGGCGGCGTAATCACTCTATGTTATATGGAACCCAAAGTCTGGGTGACCTGCTCCGTGGGATGTGGGATCGATCGAGCCGGGGCACATCCCTGGATTATCGCATGAACAGGAAGCGGGCTACTTTTGTCGGGGGTCGCTAACACCTTGGCGAAATATAAACGCCTCTGGGAGGTGCCCAACGAGCAGAACCGTGAAAGAGATAAGTGCACGGCCTGGAAGAGAATGGAGGGGATTCTACTCTTTCTCTTCTTAGGTCGGCGGGACGGCACTGCACATTGATATTGTGGTTTGTAGATCCTCCACAATGCGAGAAGCCTGCTGGAGGATGCTGGGTCCCAAAGATTCGAATCACAGAATCACAGAGGGGTAGGTAGTATCGCCAGGGAGCCGGAGTCTTGCTGGCGGTCTAGTGCGTGCCACAACTACTTCGTAGTCTAGTAGAGGTAGATCGCCCAAGTCTGTGCGGGAACTGACAGGGATTGTTGACAAGGGATAGGGATGCGATTAAAGCGGTGGATGTGATGCGTGATGCGTGGATAGGATTCTGCTCCCCTCAAGAACAGACCCAACCTTTGAAGATGGTCCTTGTTCCTTCGAACCCACGAGTATCGGCACAACGTCTTCGTAGGCGAGATACTAACTGCGCATATCGAAATCCAAATCCATATCTGTTATGCTGGCGTCTTAATGTAAATGCGTGGCTGCTGCACTCTTTATGCCTCACGCTCAGTGCCTGACAGGGTTCCTCTAGCGAAGCGAGAGGAATGCCAACGGCTTAATCTGCCCTTGCAGCCAAGCGATAAAGTAGGTGTGGTGTAAATGGGTAAAAGCTGTCGAATGTAGGTGCGATGTGCGATCGATATATTAGGCACGGCAAGGGCGGCGCGGGTCTAGATCCCTCAACAGGCGAGCAGGAGAAACAGGAGAAATAGAAGGCCATCAACCGGAAAAGGGGTATTATTATTTGTACGTGGGAAAGAAAGATGACAAAATAACCGATTTTATGTATGCCTTCGAGGAAACTCTGGCCGGTGTAGAGCTGTGGATGTGAGCTATTCCCCCAACCTCAGCGGTCTTCTAGCTTCTGGTCGTTCGTTGTCGTCCCGCCACTCTGTAGGGATGTCTTAAGAAGTGCCTCAGGAAGGGTCTCTCTATTAAAGAACCTCCCGAAAACCACACGGTCTTGTCCTATCCGGGCTGGACTCGCGGGGTGGTACGAGGCAAACGTCTTGGGCTCGACTCTTGACTCGATTCGACGATGGCGGGAATCTGTGACTTTTTCTTGGCGAGTCTCGAGGAGAGAGTTCAACTCGCAAGAAGCATCAGAAATGGCATGCATCAAATCTAGGATAGTTTGCTCTTTTTCTCAACCGGAAACGGTAATAAATCAACCAGAGCATCGTCGTGAACCAGCCCCCTGAGTTCTGATTCACAACTCAATATTCACACAAACACAACAAATTTCATCCGTCTCTGATCAAGGCAGCAAACGCAGCTGGCATTCCCCAGCTTCCCACTCCCACCGACGCCGAGTACGTGGCTCCATTTGCTTTTTCTGTGCGCCTCTCGCCATCCCGCTCGTCAACCGCGTTCGCTAGCCTGGCTCGGCCCATGAACCCTTGCTTCGGCGGGCCAAGCATGCTGCAGCTATCTGTGCGCCGCCTGCAACCTCTTTGCTACCCTGCATGACGCTTGTTCCCAATATTGCCCTTTTGCCCCATGCTCTCCATGCGTGGCTGGAGGACATTCGTCATAAACTCACTCTCAAGAGCACGCGTTTTATTTTGTCTCGGCGGCGATAGGGTAGAAGAAATAGCTATGTTTTCTTCTGGTGCGAAGGGATGCCAAAGATGGAATACGACGGGCGATTTATTTCCATTTCGGTGGAACTCGTCCGAGATCAATGACCAGATTTGATCAATATTGACGGGAGCCCACAGAAGCCAGATTACTGCTGGGCATCGATGTCGCCCAGCCAATTTCCCTCTTCCCCCTCTGCCTCTCCCTTTTTTTCTCTGGTTTTTTTTCCTTTT